>CABHPR010146941.1:0-60525 GCA_902168415.1 Peromyscus melanophrys
CTGGAGTGAAAAATGGAATCTATTTCTTTTTTTCGCCTTTGTCAGAGAATGTTTTGTTTGGCTTGGTTTGCCTTGTCATGTGCCTGCCCTCTGATTTACTTATTATATTTTATGTGTATGAGTGTTTTGCTTAGACATATGTGTGTGCACCATGTGTGTGCCAGGTGCCCATGGAGGTCAGAAAAGGGCATCAGTTCCAGGACACTCTGGGACTGGAGTCATGGCCACTCTGAACCACTATGTGGATGCTGGGAACTGAACCTGGGTTCTCTCCAAGAACAAGTGCTCTTAACTGATGAACCATCTCTCCAGCTCCCTTGTCTCTCCTCTCTTGATCTTCTCTGCCGTATCTATATTTGAACTCGAGGCATTATGTGGATGGGTGTTTCTCAATGCTTCTCCCCAATGAGGCTTTTTATGTTGTTGTTTTTCCTGAAACACCTCCCCTCTTCATAAAATCTGAATGCCAGAGACATGCTTCCTGTCTCCCTATATGCTGCATTGCTGCAGAGGACCACATACTACTACGTATCTAGGATTTCTGTTCTTCCCAGGATCCAGTGTTTACTTCCCTTGGGACAATATACCTCTTAATGTGAACATAGGGTATGTATTAGCTTTACAAAGTGTGTTCAGAGCTAAAGCCAGTTTCTACTCATCAGGCTTAACTGGGGTTGCTAAAGAGACTTATAATTCCCCAGAGAAACCCAGGAAAGCCAGATAACTCAACAGGACCTGAAAACTACATATTCCCTGGGGAAATATGAGTTCCAAGAGAGAGCCACGTCATTCTTCACTATGACCAAATGTGGGACTAACTACATTCCTACATGGCCTTAAGCTCATTGTAGTCTCAACTATACCCTTGATTCATCTCTGATGGGAAATTCCATCAGAGATGCACTTATTAACCAACAAGCAAAGGCTTAAGTCAAGATGATCAAACCATACTGTGTGACATTCTCAAAGAACTAATAGAAGTGAGTGACGCGTAGAAAAATTTAAAGTCATAATTAAAGGCACCATGGCTTTGATGCAGCAGCTTTAGAAGTAGAGATGAGACCACCAGGATCAGGTGACCTAACTGTGGCAGAGATATAACAAATGCAGAGTTTACATCAATAAAGTGGAATGGATGTGTGTATAAATGCACAGGGTACACTGATGTGGACAGACGGATATGATGGTGAGTGGGTCCCCATAGAAATGGTGTGGACTTCTTGACCCTAGTGGGCCACATCTTCTGACTGTCTGGATTTTATGCAGATTCTTCCAATTTCTAATCTTGGGTTTAAACCTTTATGATGCCAAATGAAGTACATTTTCAATGCACATAAAACCATGAATTTTTAAACTCTGTCTGCAAACAACTGGTAAGAAACAGTAGGCTGTGATCTGAAGGATGTCTCAGAAACCTCCAGATGAAGATGGAGACAGACAGCCCCTTCTTTGACCCAGTGTATCTACAGAACCCAGGTCAACAGACCAGTCTAGCAAGTCATTGTACCCAGAGATCATGGTCTCTGATCTTCATCATTTAAGAAAAACTGGAGCATAGTATACCCAATTATCTAATGAAATTAAATGGTACTCTTCCATGACCAGAGACAGGAGACCTCTCTGTATTTTATTATGCTGTATATATGAGAAGCCCTTATCCACCACTAATTTCATCCTTAATGGTTTAGTGATGGCACATTTCCTATCCAATTAGACAAAAGGCAACATTGCTATGCCAATGGTAAGCTTAGAGGTGGACTTTTAAGTTCCTGAAATATGTAGGCAGAGCTATCTTTTTCAAAGTTGTAGCTGACACAAGGGCACAAGGCAAACCTCAACTCTTAAGTCCAGTGGCCTGGTGCCTGCTCAGCTACAGAAATCGTCTTAGTGACGTGGTAGATTCCAACATCCTCTACCAGGCCCGTAGGCTGTGTCAGCCACATTCTCCAGTCTAAGAGTATTACCAGCCGTTTTCAGTTGTTTTCCTCAGTTCTTGTATTATGACTGTAATAAAGAATTAATCCATAGCTTTGTATTTCTCTGACAAACATCAATTCAGAAAAGCAGTGTCATTCCCAGGGAGGCACAAGGTTTTCCAGGAGCAGTAGGATCAAGATCACCAGTATGGAGGGTGCATTCAGTGTGGAGGAAGTCACCTTATGTCAATCCCTTAGCTAAGATCTGTATGATACGAATAAACTTTCCTAAAGTAAGTGACTTTATCTTAGTAGTGCCGGGAGTCAACACAAATCAGCACAATGTGCTGAAAAGTGCAAAGGCTGATTTTGCTCACCCGTTAACTATTGTCAGTACACTCTAGTTCAGACCCATGGAACAACTGAGTCATCTGTCTGTCTGAGAGTTAGTTCACTTCAACCGGTCAACTCTGTGATCACTAAACTGGATATTCTCCCATCTACCTAAACACTGGGCCACACAGATGAGAATGTCTGCACAGGAATCTAGACGAGTATAGTATGGGAGCTATTATCAAAATGAGGAGTTCCTCCACTACAATAGACAATGGGTCTTCTTGGTGCTATTTCAACTTTGTTTTCTATAATCCCAGCACCTGGGAGGCTGAGGCAGGAGGATCTCAAATTTGAGGTTGACTTGGGCTACATAGGGAAATCCTGCCTCCAAAAGCTAAAATAAACAACAACAACAAAGCAAAAACAAAAACCTGTGAGTTTCCGCTTTCATCACTGTTGAAATGGTTCCACCTGCCACTACTATCAAGAATTAAGCTTCTAAAAAAATTGTTTTCTATTGTATAGGTCTAAGACAGACCCCTGAATAAAAGCCCATGCAAAGGGACTGGTCTCTGACATAGTCTTTGGTGTTCTATTAGTTCAAAACAGAAGTCTGGACCAGTTTATTGCAAAACGAGAAAAGCGGGGTTAGTTGATAGTGTTTCATGGGGTTGAATTTCTACAGTTGGTGTGATCCTTTGTCTGACACTCACTATTTCATGGATGTGCTTAGTATTCCACAGTACTGAACATTACAAAATGATACTGCAAATGACCAGGAGCTTCTCTGGAAGTATTCAAATCAATTTATTTTCTAAAATAACGGGTTGGTAAACTATATTGGGCCCTCTCTAATTTGAAGAAATTAAAAGTCTGAAAGCCACTGCTCTGTGTGACTCAGTATACTGGTCTAATTATCTGTAGGGAGGTTCCTTGGTGTTTGGATGAAGCCCCGGCCAGGAAAAGATCAGGACAGGGAGAAAGGAGGATGTGCCTTGTGGCTCGGCCTCCCGCAATGAGCGGCCCTGCTGTTCACTAACCATGGACCCTCTTGTCCACAGCTCTAGGTTCACCGAGAACTTTGCAAGACACTGCCTCAGTGTACCCATGAGTCACAGCGTAACTTTGTCCAGAAAAACTGACAACTCAAAGCATGAGAGCTTTGGCTGAGATTCCAGTACTTGACGAAATGTAGTTAGATGGACCCCTTCACTTCTGGCTGCTCCCCGGGCACGTGGGCGGAGCAAAGGGGAAGGGGACATCCTTCGCCATCTCTTCTAGTACATCTGGGTCACAGGCTATACCTCACAACCCTTCCCTCATTATCATCTTCTATTCCACTCTTCACACACCTGTGCACACACTTGTGCACACACCTGTGCACACACATGCACTCTTGCTTCAGTGTCTACATAGAGGCTAAGTCAAAGAGAGGTCTTGGAAGGCCCCCTTTGCAGCAGTCAAGATTCCTGTTACTGGGACTTAGGGCCAAACCAATTCATGTGCCAAACTCTACCAGGACACAAGTAACTGACTTTAGATTCAGAAGAAGACAGTGAAGTCGGTTACATCAGAAAGAAATATTTCTTTCAATGTGCCTGCAAAACAAAGCCAACAAAGCATGCTGCCCAGACTTGTCAAAGTGGAAACTGGAGACAGCACAAGTTTGTCTTAAAATCTCTCATGATTTCTCCCAGGGCTTCCGTTGAAGTTAAAGGTATTCCTTGGGTCAGGAGGCTATTTCTTCAATTGCCACTCATAAAATACTACCTGAAGAGTTTTGGATCAAAATTTACTTAAATTTTTCTTTAGAAAACAAACTGATAGGCCAGGGACTCAGTTGGTAAAGGCGTTTGATGCCGAGCCAAGTGACCCAAGTGGGATCCCCAGGACTGACATAGTGGAAAGCAAGAACTGATTTCTGCAAGTGGTCCTCGGAGCGCCACTACGCTAGGGCATGGGTGTGCACATGCGCACATATGCAAATTAAATAAAAGTTAAAAAAATACAATGAAAAAACTGACGGGGACGATATTTAATATCTGAGTGATCTGGGCTCACAACCTCAAAGCATGTGCTGTCAGGAGAGTGTCTGCCGCTGGCATTGGATTTCCCGGTCATTTTCGTCTGGTGTAAGCACACACACAAACGGTACCTGCTGTGATGACAGGTTTCTCTGTCCTCAGGACAGGGTACCAGTCCTCCGCTCATCAGAGGCAGTGTGCCCCCTGACCCTGGGCGGCTGCTGCCAGCAGAAAGCCCTGCCGGGGCTGGGAAGACACTGACCTGCACGGGCTCGGGCGGGAGCTGGACCACATGCTGCATGCGCTCGCTATGGTGATGTCGCGATTCTTCCTCATAGATCACATCCCTCTCGTGCTGGGGAAGATTCAGGAAGCGGCGAATGGTGCAGAGATTCTCCCAAAGGGTGCGGTTTTCTGGGCTGGGGTTTTCCTTCCAGCGAAGCAGTTCACAGAGCCAGCCCTGGAGAGAAGGAGGTCACGTGAGTTAGGACTGCCGGGTGCAGAGCAGCTGTGTGGTCCTGGACTTTATTCCCCAAACCATGTTTTTATGGCAGAATTATTCCCACCAACTGTAGTAGCGACTGAAATGATCCAACTCTTAAATCCAACCAGTGGCCATGTGGATAGTTATGCCAATGTTTAAGAGTCTTCACACTTTTTATTTTTTATCTTTTTGAGATAAGCCCAGGCTGGCCTGAAATTCACTGTGTAGCCAAGGATGACCTTCAACTCCTGATCCTTTGCCTACAACTCCCAAGTACTGGGATCACAGGCTTGTGCCACAATTCCTGTTTATGGGATGGAGGGCCAGGGTGATATAAAACTCACGACTTCCTGCATGCTAAAAAAGCACTCTACTAACCGGGCTATATCCCCAGGCCTAAGAATTTTTATTCCTATTTAAAAAAATATAACACCTTCCTATAGAATATATTCAATAAGTTTCTACTTTTTTTTTTTCATTTACAGGGTTTTTCTGCATAGCCCTGGCTGCCCTGGAACTTGCTCTGTAGACCAGGCTGGCCTTGAACTCAAGAGATTTTCCTGCCTTTGCTTCCCAAGTACTAGGATTAAAGGCGTATGCCATCACCACCTAGCTCTCAATGAGTTCTTTTATTTTCTGAAAATTTTTTTAATTTTATGTGTATTGGTGTTTTGCCTGCATGTATGTCTGTGTGAGGGTGTCAGATCCCCTGGAACTGGAGCTACAGACAGTTGTGAGCTGCCATGTGGATGCTGGGAATTGAACTCGGGTCCCCTTAAGAGCAGCTGGTGCCCTTAACCACTGAGCCATCTCTCCAGTGCCATCAATGAGTTTCTTAATAAACACTAAAACAGAATCTTCTAGATGCACAAATAAGATTACAGTTACCCACTCTCTAAAGAAGGAATATTTATTTTTCAGCCATAATTTTTTTTTAGTTTTTTTTGTTTGTTTGTTTGTTTTCTGGTTTTTTTTAAGACACGGTTTCTCTGTGTAGCTTTGCGCCTTTCCTGGAACTCACTTTGGAGACCAGGCTGGCCTCGAACTCACAAAGATCCGCCTGCCTCTGCCTCCCGAGTGCTGGGATTAAAGGCGTGCACCACCACCGCCCGGCTCAGCCATAATTTTTTAGAAATTTACCCAACTGGTTAGTGTTTCATTCTACAGAGAGGAAAGACAAATACGCATATATTATGAGATGGCAAATTAAAAAAAAAAAAAACAAAAAAGGGAAAAATAATGTCTTGGTGTCAATAGCACTGAGTCCTCTAGGGGAGAAAATGGCCTTCTGATCATTAGGAACCCTGCAAACAGAAACAACAGCCTTGGCGAGAATAAAAGCAAAGGTACATTGGCTTCATCTGTGAGTGCCGCCCTAGGCTCCCAGTCCCCTAGCCATCGCTTCCCTCCACACCACACCTGCAGGAAGGTGTGCAGTGGATCAGACTGCACCTGCAAATGTCTTGTCCCAACTCTGCCCTCCGGATGTTCTCTCTCTTGCAACTGCAGGAGGAAGAAAACGCGATGCAAATGATGGCTTATATGAAAATAATAGAGGCTGTCAACATCGCTCACTGACTCATGTCAAAATATTTTACCCAGTAGCTTTCTAACCCATCATTTCCGAGCTACGTCGCTAATTTTAAAAAACAAGAACTGTCCCACATTACATCTCTTGCAAAAGGGTAGACTTTTTTTTCTTTCTTTCTTAAAAGGTGCATAAACACAACTGACTTTGTGAGAAACAAATCCCAAACCTCAACATATTCTCTAGCATCACTTGCAAGCCAACGAAAGCTCCTGACACGCATCATAAAAAGCCCATATAATATCATAAGCTGTTGTTTGTCTAACTCTCCACTGTGTCTTCTGCCTTTACCCAAAAAAAGGCAAGATTTGATTATCTCCGCTGCATCAGCCAAGACAGCAACACCAGCTGTTCGCATTGTGCAGCCTCCTCCTCACGGCCTCCATGTTAATAACCTGATCATTCCATTTTCCTCTTGAACTGCCGGCTGCAGCACCGAGAAGAGACAAAAACCCAGGCCCGTGTGCAGCAGCTGTAGGCACTGAACTGTGAAGCCACCGGGGATTTATAAACTAATCTGTAACACAACACTGCCTTGTTTTTACAAGTGAGAGGCCACATTTGCGCAGACCTGATCTTTTCTTGCAATAAACTGGGAGCTTGGGAGAGTTAGAGGGTTAGGAAGAATGAAAACAACGTCTTAGCGTTTGCTCGGAAATGTTTTCCCAAGCATTTTAATAGTCCTGCCCCCCAACTCAAGAGACAGGTAATGGTTAATTTTCAAGTGCCATGCACATGCAAAATGAAGATAAATTTATCACTACCAGAAAATAAATTATATTTTAATAAAAATCTCCTGGTCCCAAAGTGTTTTCTCAGGGGTTCCTTTATACAAAGGAAAGAATTCTTGAGATGGAAAATAAACCATCTGTGGAAAAATTAAGCTCCCATTTCTGTGTCTTTTCACAGATCTGAATAAGTCTCTAGTGAACTCTTTCAAATGCTTCAAACAGGTATGTTTAACATCTCCCAGGGGAGGCAATAGCATGGAGACCAATCACTGGATAGAAAATAAAAACAAAAACCTACATCTGTTAAAAGATGAAGTTCTGAGATAGCCAGATCTTAAGGAAGACAGCACCTGCTGTTCTGCTTGAGGGATGAATTGCATTGTGGGAAGCCGCAGCTTGAAAGGAGACAGGTGACAGCTGAGTGGTATCTCCACTTATGACACTTGGAATGTCTCGCACAACATTCATTGCCACATTTGATTTATATGCGCTGTTATAATCTGTACTCATTACAATCACTTAGAACAACACTATAGGCTCGTTATGGACCGTGTGCTGGCTGCCATCGGTCTTTAAGAAGTGTAGTGCTCAATTTGCCCACTGACATGCAAGGGCTTGACCTTGAAGCTATTAGGGAAGTGGATTAGACACAAATGTGATCATGTGTGCAGACATAAGCAAACCAAATTAATTTCTGGCAGAGGAAAGTCACCAACGAGGCCCTGTTCTTAGGACAGCAGAGAACTTCCTCAAATCCCTAATGGGCTCAGCTGATGGCATGTTTAAGGGAACCCAGTTTTGAAGAAGAAGCAAAGCACATTCATGGTATTTAGAGGGTTATTAATCTAGTTTCCCTACAAAGTGTTTGCTTGGCTGATCAGATTAAGGGATGGAGCCTTCAACAGTGCACCCCCACCACAGCAGGCCCCAAGAAATCTGTGATACTTCACAGCCTTGGCCATATTGCACCATGTGTACCCAGCTGCTTCAATAATTAGCTTATGAATGTATCAGCTGGTTCTGTGATTTTTATAAATAATAACTAACCCGCGGAGCAGAAAGCTTGTTGAGATCCTCGCACCAGCACAAAGTGGTGAGGTGCTCCTAACTCAAATCTGCTCTACAAAACGCTGATATTCCCACTAGCAGGACTCCTGCGATGCCATTTATATAAATATTTATTTCTTCTCTGAAATGGCAATGCATTGGGGGGGGGCGGTTTTCTTCTTGTCGGCCATGATTTGCTAGCTCCTCACTTTGACTCACTTGCACACTCTGGACATTTCATGCCACCCCTCCTCCTCACCTCCCATCCCACCCATCATCTTTTTATTCACACCATCCCTCCACCAGGCTATTTGGACACTGATCTCTGTCTTCTCAATAGGGCCTCCTATTTGCTTGTCTGGTGGCTAATGATTGTGTAAAGAAGTGCCGTGCTGCTGCATGAACACATACCTGTGTGACTGTGAGTGAACCCATCACAGAAGAAATAAAGGGTCCCTACGTTAGGATTTTTTTTCATTTATATAATTTTTGCATGCCATCCAAGAAAGTTTTGCAGTATCGGGCAAAAAAAAAAAAGTGTAAATGTCAAATAAAACAGTGACAGATGACTGTATTCTCTATTGAATAGCACTGTTTCTGTCGTGCATGTTCAATGGGAACTCATGAATTATTAATAAACAAATCTCCTTTTTCTGTTAAAAATCTGAAGTAGGTTTTTTGTTGTTGCTCCCTGTGTGTTCTGTGGAGCATTCCTGAAGTCTTTTCATTTTGGAAACACTAACACGGTTCCTGTGATCTCCAGCCCCAGCAGCTCCTGCCCATGTCCTTCTCTGTGGCTTCTCTCTTAGTCTGATTTAAGTTCTGACTGAATATTCATACAGTCCAGTTAGCTTTTACAGTCTACTAAAGCTGGGATTCTGTGGATTTCAAGTGTTGAGCACTGCTCAGCATGGTAGATGGCATTCGTATATGCAGTCCTGAGATCTGACTTCCAACTTCTTGCCCTGTCAGGAAATAACTGGGTGGTCTTTGAGTAAGTGGCTGCTCTGTTGGCGCTTCTGGCTATTAAAGGGGAGCCTTACAAAAATGATGGTGTCCCCTGGTTCTACGCTCCATGACCTGTTACCTCACTGTCATGAAGAGCAGATAGTAATTAGCCATCAGGGTTTAAAAATACAGGGGAGAAATGACCTTGATCAATTGGTTAATAATCATGTAAGGAAGTGCCAATCAGTCAAGGTCGGAATCGCTAGTGACACCATGAACAGTTTTATGATGTACCACAAAGGAAAGACTGTCATATGGAAGGTAGTTTTGCCCCAAAGTCATAGCCTCAGCCAAATCACGAAAAAGCAGCCACAAATCTAAACCAAGAGAAGCTTGATGCAATGACCAGTCAGCACTCTTCAGCAGTGGCACAGCCATAAAAGAAAAGGTTAGAGCTAGGAAGAGTTGCAGGCTAATGGCTAATAATAAAACCCATCAACTAGTTCTGGGCATTCAAGAAAAAGACGTGAGTGGAAGAACTAAGGCAAGGGAATCAAGCTTTTAATATGGAAATTGCTAATTTCCTGGCTTTGTCAATTGCACTATCATTCATCATTTCCCAATGGTAGTGTACAGTGTCAACATTAAGGGAAACAAGTTGGGGCAGGGGTGGCGTACAACACAATACAATTAATTTTGTGCCTTTTTTAAACATTGCTGTGTATAAAATGAGTTCAAAAGAAGAAGTTTAAAAAATTGCAGAGACCACTAGAACTTACAATGAAAATACACATGGAGTCCATGTATATGACTCCAGAGAATTCACCTTTACAGTTGGAACCCAGTGAAGGGGAATCAGTTCAAAGATTGCTTCCTTTCAGGTACTGGTTAATGAGTTCTAGAACACTCAGAGTATAAGCAAATAGTACTTATTAACACTATGTTTCAGCCATCTCTTTGGTCTCTCAAACAAATTTTTCTCAGTAGAAAAGCGAAGTCTGACCATTCTTTCTAACTCCACAGGTGAGGCAACACTCATGCCCATCAAGATATCATCTGTTTACAAACCACATGTTCCTGAGAGTTGAATGCCAATCTAAATTTATAAAGCAAATCATGTTGTAAACATATCAGGATTCTGTACTACTTGAAGAAGAAATGTCCCTCCAATTATTTTTGGAAGATGAACAGTTCATAGTCTATCTTTAAAAAACAGAGTTTATTGATGAGTTGCATGAAGGAAGCAACCAGTAGCTCACAGTTTAAGACGACTGGATGGGGCAACAATGAGAACCACAAGTTGCTCCTGTTTGCTCATCACTCAACAGTTCCCCCAGTGACCCAATTCTTCAGCCACAGCCAATTACGCAGTCCCCAGGGATATTTGGTACATTCGAATTCCCGCCTCCATGCTTTGCCATGCTACCCTCTTAGCTGTAATGGCTCCTGTCCAGATCTCTGATCCTAGAGATCCTGTCCTTCAAGGCTCTCACCACATGGCTTCACCTAATCTCCTGTGCAAACTTTTTGTTCACTCCTACCTGAGCCTTAAACACTCTGTGCACACTCATGCCCGATGTGATGATTGCTTCTGTTAGGGGCGGGTGTGTCTGATGTACCTGAATCACAATGGTTGGCCTCTTCTTGACAAAGAACAAGGTCAGGCTTCTTGATTTCCTCTCTTTAGAGCAGAATACTCTTCCTTGTGCTAATTAGATTGAACTGGCACTACTAGGTTATGGTAGGAGTAGCACATGGGGACTTTATCACCTCTAGGTCAGTTCCCGTGGAAGGGCACCAGTTTCTAAATTTGGCCCTGATAAGGTCTAGTTGCCTATCTCTAATATGAGAACATCTCATCTTGATTCTATAGGCTCTGGGAGTTACTGAAGGCATTTGAACTGATAAGACAGAACATTAACTCTCCTTTGTCCACCTGTCACAGTTTTTTTTTTTTTCTATTTAGCAAAGGGTCCTTTGGGGATAGGGTGGAGTATGACAAAGTCAAGAACACCATTTAGCTTAGATGTCATTTTTATTCACAGTGAGACCATGATGTTGTATACTAAACAAAACACACATGGCCCGATAGTGAGGCACATCCTGCCTCATTTGGGAGTTCTCACTCTAAAAAGAATGGCATACATCACTAAAACCAAAGCAACCATGTAACAAGCTGCTCTCGTATTTGAGTGCTTTCTCTGTGTGTATGCACTGGTGTGAACTTGCTGGCACTACCCACGTGGGGGTTTTGAGAGTTTTCCTAGGTCAAGACTAAATGGAAAATGGCAACATCTATTTTGGTTTTTAATTTCCACAGGCTGAGAATGTTTAAAGGACCACAGAGGTCATTTATAGAACATTAATAAAGCCTAACTTGAGCTGGAGCTCATCAGACACCAGTTTGAATTTAGCCTCTAAACCTTGGGTCTAAGTGACATGGGAGATGGAAGAGCAGAACAGAAGCACTGTGTCCTGTCCATGGTACTGAAATTCCTGTGCCGCTTACGAAGTTGCAAATTTTCTCTCTATCAAGACACCTGGTTAGGACTCTCATTTCTACCATCCCTCACACCCTCTTCTTTACAACAGCGATAATACTCCAGCACTGAGGAGGCAGAGGGAGACAGTGGAAATCCTTAGGCCAGTCTGGATTTTTGTCTCAAAAAACAAAAACAAAATATTTTGGGCTTATGACATATTTCCCAGTTTTTTAAATTACATTTTACTGTGTGTGTGTGTGTGTGTGTGTGTGTGTGTGGTGTGTACACGTGTGAAGGTCAGAGGTTGATAACCCATGGGACTTGATTTTCTTCCTCTACTATGTGGGTCCTGGGGATCAAACATAGATAGGTTCTTAGTGCCCCTACCTCCTGAACCACCTCAACAGCTCCAAGTTTTCAAGTTTCTGTGTTATCTCAGAATAAATACAAACCAGTACTAAACGCAAGCTCATGGCTTGCTCTGGTCTTCAGCAAAAGAAACTAATGTTGCCCCTGGTGAAGGAGGCTGGGTGATCCCAGAAGGCAGGGCCTTGTCATGGTGACAAGCCCTGTTTCCTACATGACTGCAGGGAGCTGATGAGTGAACTCCAGTTACTAAACAGGAAGTCACACCACCCTTTTGCCCCTCTAGGAACTCCAATGAATGGGGAAATCAGCAAATGAACAGCTCCTTGGAATGACTCAAGCTTCTTGCTGCAGAAATGTAACAGGCCATTTCCTCACCCACATCTTCAATACAGAAAATGTCAGCATATGTAACCAAAAGGAAATGTTTTCTGAGTGTCTTAAAAGAAAATTCATATTATTAACCACAGACAGTTCGCTTTCTAAATGGAAGCACAGAAAGTCCCCAAACAAACTTTTGTAACTGTGAAAGGATTTCTCTTCAGCTGGTTGAGACTCTTCTGAAGTGTGAAATGAGCCAGATAATATTCTGCTCTTGTTTCTTCGTCACTGAATTCTCTTTCATGAATCCAATAAGTGTCTATTAAAATAAATAACCCCCCTAATGATTCAAGATAACCTAATCAGGAAAGCTGAAATAGATAAGAGGCTAAATACAGGGGAGACCCGTCAAGGGCTTCAATGACTCTCTGGTGAGGATGTCATCTAACCCGAAAAAAAGAGAAATGTACTGAGTGTTGGTTACAGTTCAAGGTTAATTATGTTTTACCTTCCATTAGATAAGTGCAAACGATCTGCTGCTTTTTCTAGCTTCCAAAATTGTATACTAAGTCCTAAGCTGAATTTTCATGGGGACCAATTTTCAGCTTTCTCAGGCTGCCTAAAGCATATCTCTCACATTTCTGTGGATGTGTTTACAAAGATTGAGTCTGTAATTGAGAGTAATGAAAATTTTGTTTCAGAACAATTCTTTAACCTCCACTGTGCAGGGCTCAAATCAAGAGGGGATTACACAAAAATGTGTTGCCTTTATTGCCACAAATACATGGGACTATGCTCAATTACACAAGTCTATGGAGATTTACTTTGCTATTTTGTGTAAATGCATACATACACACTCATGCATATATGGTACACATACCTGAAAAGGCCATTCATATGTGCGTAAAAGAATAAATGTGAAATCTTGTAGTCTTCATTCACACTAGAAATATATTAGCAGCAAAGTGTGCCATATTATAATATCAAACAGGAAATAACCATGAGACTTCTGCACCCTAACTTCAGGTCCAAAGTATAGCAGACCTGTTATATTTCACTTAATGGCAGGCAAACTTCCTCCAGAACTTAGGAGAGCAGAGGCATGTGTCGAGGACTGGAAAGTGACACTTAAAGATAAAAACCATGGGTAGAACTTATGCTAGATCAGGGTAGGGACTACACGGAGGGAAGCTAACAAATTGTGCAGGACTATGGCTGCCAGAGGATGCTACCTCCATGCCTGGACCCTATGAAAATAACACAATAAAACAGTTTTCTTAGCAACATGGCTGGAAGCAGTCATAGGCACCCACCCATGGCATAACTCATGTCTCTTTCCAACTGGGCTGCTAGGTTTCAGAGAGGGGCCTGTAAACTGGAAGCCAGTTTTTCTTCAAAGCCACCCGTTTCCAAAAGAACCATACCATAAACAGGCAAAATATGCCAACTCAAAATACGGTAAAAAGGAGCTTAACCCCAGCACACACTTTGAAGATATTCCCATTTTAAGAAATTCATGAGTACTGTGATCAATTTTCATTAGTTATCTAGTTAACAACTTCAGTAAACAATAACAACAACAAATAAACAAAACCAGTTTTATAGCATAAAACAGAGAGAAGAAAAAGGAGGCAATTCTTCATTATGAGGTTGCTATCAAAACACAGCCACTGGGAATGTTTGCTGATGATGCTAAGTAGGTTTGCATGCCTTCAGGTTATGCCAAGAGAAAGAAGAATGGTGACTGGAGGGCCAGCGTGATGTGCAAACAGCTGTGTGCTCGCTGCTCACCTACTGTGGTTTCAGGGAAACCCTTCCATGAGCATAACAGTGAGTGGTGACTTCCATATACATCACTTGTGCAGTCTTCATTGCTAAACTGAGCAGCTAAATGGCTGCAGATGTGCCCTACCTGACAAGAGCAGAGCCTACTCCAGGATGGGCTGTCTCAAAGACCCCAGTATACAGGCAAAGCACCGTCATCATTTTAACCTGCTTCTGCTGAGTGTAAGCAGCAAAACAGAACCAGGAGCCCTGCGAATGATGAGCCAACTCATCTCATACATGGCACCTTCCTGTTTCTCACCACAGCACAGAAATCAGCACAGCCATCCATTTATTTCCAACACCCTCCCAAGAATGGTATCCCCATAATGGGACCATAAAATATTAGATCATTTCTTTTGAGTGTGTACAAAATGGCAACAGTTTGATCGCATGCAACACAAGCAATAAAGGCTAAGAAACTACAGTAGTGAAACTAAAGAAAACTTTTTATATTTTATAAATTTACTACTTTCCCACTTGAAAATCTTGCCTTTATTAGAAGAATTATAACATAGTTTTTAAATGTCTACATTGCTCAAACCAATAATGAATTCCATCAATAAATACAATCCCTGTCAAAACTCCAGTGGTTGATTCTATGTAGCTCAGTGGTAGATCACCTCTACCATGCATGAGACCTCATTGCAATCTCTGGCACCAGGAAACAAGTAAACATACAAAAAATTCCAATTACATTCTCTACAGAAATAGAGAAACAAATTCTATAATTTGTAAGGAACTACAAAGTCCCCAAAGAGCCAAGAGTCAGAGGCATCATGCTTACTAAATTAAACTTATATCACAGAAGCTAAAGCTTTATCTCAGTTATAAAGTGTTTCTCTGTCACACACAGGGCCCTGAGGTTGATCTCCAGCATCTCCAATAAATGAATAAATTCTTGTTACAAAGCTACACTAGTCAGAACTGTAGAGTGTTGGTGTGAACACAAACACATAGGCCGATGGAATGGAATACAGGGCTCAGAAATAAATCCAAACACACACAGCTGATTTTCAACTAGGACACCAGAAAGACACAATGGGGATCTAACCACCGGAAGCTTAGTGGGATGAGAACCAAGAGTTCAAGACCGGCTCTGTGCTGGACCCTCTTTTGATGACCAACCAATCAGTCATCAAAAAACATTCTGAGAAAGCTAGATTGCCATATCTAGAAGAATAAAATTGGACTCTCATGCTACACATAAAAATCAACTCAAATTGGTGGTGGTGGTGGTGGTGGTGGTGGTGAAACCCAAATTTAAGACAAGAAATGGGCAAATCAAACTACAGTTTGTTGTTAGTTGAAAACTCAGAACATGAATTTTTAAAGGAAATGCAGGAATAAGGCATAAAGGTCTATATAGAGACTCTACTTAATCCTAGTGCATGTGAAGCATAGAACACATTGCAACCCACTCACATGCAGCATGGACATACTGCAACCCGCTCACATGCAGACCACAGGTTTTGTGGGAATATGATGATAGAGCTTTCACTAATTCCAGAAACTCTTCTCTCTCTAGATGCAGAAGGGCTCTGCCTTCTCCTCCACTCTTACATGGGAAAGAAGACCCTGCCACCCTCCCTCTGGTTACAGCTGCAGAAGCTCCCAGGCCTGGTGTGTCTGGAAGGCATTCCGGGATCCCTGGACATCTGCAAATCCGGGTGGAGAGGATCCCTACCAGTGCCATCTTATCAGCATCCTCTGGGTCCCTGTTGTTCCCAGATCACCTCCTTTGCTTTATCCCAGCAGCCTGAGACTGGCCTTCTCTCCGCCACTGTCACCTGAACACCGCCTCTCAGCTTCTCTGGTACAGAAAGGAAGGGCATCCTTCCAGGGTTTTGTTCATTGGTTTATTTAATCCAGGGAAGGAGAAATGGGGATGAAAATAAGCCCTGCCCCATTCCTCCAGCCTACTAGAAAGTTTAGTTTGTGTGTGTACACACAAGATCCACACCTTTCCCAGAAAGACACCAACCTCAAATGAGTCTCAGCACTCCATCAGCTAACATACTAAGCTCTGGAAGATGGGGAGAGAAGGGGACGGGAAAACCACGGTCAAGTGTCTAAGAAGCAGACAACTGATTCAGCTGAAATGGAGCTGAAGATGCTGCCAGGTGGCACCTGGCCATCCCTGGAGGACCACGGGAGGAGACAGCCCACTAATTTCCCTCCTCTGAATTTCACTTCCCAGATGACAGGTAATAATTAAGAAGCAGCTGGGAAGAAGCCGAGTTAAAAGCTCCACAAACCAATGAGGGAGAGGGAGAGCGATGGAGGCCACTGAGGAGGAAGAGGATTAATTTCCTGTGTCCACTTTTTACCCATGTTGCACATCAGCCTTATGGTCTTGTAGACTCAAGTGACACAGAAACATCCATTCTGACACCCTGTTTCAGAGAGAACATTCACCGGCCATGGCTGCAGCCTAGCAACTAAACTAACTGACCCTTGGCTGGAAATGGAGAGGACAGGGGAGGCAGGCAGAGCGGGTCTTTGGGGCTTCGTTTCTGCATTCTGACTTCTCTCCCAGGAAGAAAGGGGTAAGAGTCAGACGGAAGCCACCTGAGAGACCTGATGAGTGTCCACCTGGCCACGACACAAACCTGAGGCCACTTACCCCAGAGGAAACACATAAACTTAGACTTCCACAACCAACTTGGCACCCTTTCACTCCGTTCGAATATCTCCCCTCCCACCCTGTCTTCTCCCTCAATGCACGGGGTCTTCAAAGAGCAGCTGCTCCTGTCTCCCCCAGTCTTTTACTTCCCCAACATACATGGTGGTGTTCACTATCCTCTTTAATAACTGATTACAGCAATTCACACCAAAGAGTGAATGGGTCGACTTGATGATTCAGTTCTATTTCAGTTAACTTCTAGTGAAGGGGAGGACTGCTACCCATATCTAAACTCCAGAGCTCCCAGGCTCCTCTGGTTCTTAAGAGTTCCTAATCAAAGATTTCACTAATTTGACCTCTAAATGAATGGAAAGTCCCAGAGAGGCATTTAGTCACCCTGACAATGCCCAAGCCCTCGAAGAGAAAAATGATAGAAATAGAGAAGGTGATGAAGGAGAGGAGAAAAGCTTCATTTGCTTCCTTCTCACAACCCAATGAAGTATATACGCATTGTGGGGAGGTAAAATCTGGCTGAGGGTCATCCCCACATTGTAAACATACATTAAATACGTGTATCAAATCATCAATGAGTCTGCCATGGGGTGAATGCTGCTGCTTCTCCAGTGGATTATCTTTTTTGCTGAGCTGCCTTTGAAGCTGTCTTATTCGGAAGTCCCATTTTTTTAGAAACACCAAGCCTGAAATACTTATCTGATCAGCTATTTGCAATACGTTTCTCCGTCCAAAAATGAGAAAGCGACCATTCTTCTGATGAAAAAGGAGAAACTTCCAAGTATCTCATGCCCACTTATGCTCAATTTCATCCTTTGGAATATTAATTCTCAGAACTGATTTTCCAGATGCTACGAAATCAGGACTATTGATTTCTCAGGGAGGCCTCAAAACTGCAAACTGCCAACTGTCAAACCTAGCTCTCAATCAGCTACCTGAAGTAATCTGGGGAGGCTGGAGGCCTTGCTAATTCCAACAGCCATGGTGCTATGTCAACAAGATGCTGGTTGTCCTTCAATTGAGCTCCTGGACTCTGGTCTTTGGTTTTATCTTGAAAAATGCTTATAAAAGAAGGACCAGGTAAAACTTTGAAATCTGCATCAGGACACAAGTGAGGGTCAGGTTTGCAGAATCAATTGTGCAGCTTTTACACCCACTGCACATTCACACATATGTCCCTTATTACCCAGTGGAAAACCATTAAATGCACAGTAGTTTTGCCAAGTGGCGTTAGCATTTAACAGCTTCTTTGTTTAGCAGCTCCAACTCTCATTATATTTTGCCATGTGGTACATGGATTTTATGTGTTTAACAGTGTAGGGAGGCGCTAGGGCGTTTTCTTTTCATGCATTTTTCATCCTATGGTTGGACATATCTTAGCAAACTTGGTTCACTAGTTTCATTGATAGAAGGAGTCAGAGTACTTTGGAAGAACTATATGCAAAATGAAATGGGAAATGAACAGTTTAATCCTCTCCAAGCTCCTGTGGCATTCTCTTTTTATTAAAAACTGAAAGTAAGTTACTATAAAACTGTAGGTCAAAAAAAAAAAAAGGTTAACCTGCAAACAATTAGTCTAAATATAACATTTATCATTTTAAGGACAATTTTTATTGAACGTTTTCTTGCTTAATAGAAATGTGACACCCAGTTACTTAGTGCTATAATGCACAGTAGTAACTCAGTACTATAGTACTCAGTAGAAACTATAGTGCACAGCGGATCTGTTAGGGAGAGGGTAAGGACCATTTTACTATTTGCATATGTAGGAATGAAAGCATTTGTCATGCAAAGCACAGTAGAAATCAAGCTCAAAAATCAAAGGGCTCTGAAAATTATGCTGCAGCTAACTTCCATTCCCTGCACCCTGCATTAACTGTTTATCTGTGGGATAAAGAGGGGACCTGAGACGGTAGCTGCCCCTGTGAACAAGCTGCAGCAGAGTCGATACAGTCAACTGTTGCTCTCAGAAGCGGAGCCGAGCATCTGTGCGCTGTTTCCCCCGAGCATTGCACTTCCCTCCATCCTGTTGCTGAACACTTTTACTGGATAAGCAGCTATGTTTTCCTGCTAAAAGATTTTAGCACTTATTCTGGAACCCCCACATGTGTTTCCTCCTGGAAAAACAACTGTCTTCTATATGTGAGCGAAACACCTGACAATCGCAAGGTGTCTCTGGGGCTGGGCAAAAGTAGTTATTATAGCAAAATCAGCCCTCCCCCTGGGGGGAGGAGAGGAAGGTGATGAGCCCTGGTTAAACGTGGCCTCAAGGAAGGGGGTGGTATGCACAGGCTAAATTTTCTTTAAATTAAAAAAAAAAATGATCTGCTTCCCAAGAAAGAGACATTTTTTTTTCAATGAGTGCAGCAGGCTTTGGATGAGGGGAGAAATATTTCAAGCCTGATTCTTTAATATAAAATTGTTATTTAAGAGAATGAAGTGAGGTTCTGGCATTGTATCTGCTCTGAGCTCCTGTGGGAGTTCCAGGAAAGCCATGGGGCAGAAGGCAGAACATGATGGGCTCCCCAGGGGTTATTACTGTTATTATTATTATAAAAACAGATGTGTTTTTATTGGAGGGGAAGGAGAGCAGTCCCAGCCCTCTGTTTTGCTCTTTTAAACAAATCACTCACCTGACTTTTGTTTGCAGCCACTTTGGCAAACAGGGCTTGAGACACCTTGGCCCTCTTCATCTCCTGTTGGATCTCGTCATAAATGGCAGCTGTGATGTTGACGTTGGCACCGTCCACCTTAATAGGGAGGTCTGTTGTCGGTGTCGAGGTTTTGGCCTACCAAGAGACCATGAAAATAATAATTTAAAAGTGCTGCATTCAGAGCAACCATCTGTGCAGAAATTATCAGAGGGCTTCAGTCAGCTGATGCCAAACCACATTAGCTACAGAGGGACACTTCCTGTCCATTATTCTAATCAGGTTAATTGTGATTGGAAATAATTGCAATGCATTCCTATAGGACATACAGAATCCTGTCAGCTCCTGCTTCCCCTCACAGTATCCTGGTGGCTCACAGGTAGGAAGGCAACCCTGGGCACCCAAATATGTCGTCTATCTACAAGCAAACACACAGAACACACTCACCTTTTTCTTTGTAAAAATGGTACCCCTTACCGGAAGAGCCAATTCTTTTAAGAAAAAAAATAAACTGAGTAAATGGGTAGAGGTCTCTAAATAATAAATTATTATCAATTTAATGCACTCCCGTGAGCACCTCTCATTCTTTATTAAGGCTTCATGTATGTTATTTGAGTATGTGCGGGTCCCATCATTATCGTCATTATGCTACCCAGACAGTCACCTAATTTCACCTAGGAAATCACTGGAAATGAAACAAAATTTCATTTCATAAAACCGGGCTTCAGATGCCTTCCATGCGCAGTTTTCATTTTCTTAAACTCATATTGTGGTTTTATGCATTCTGCCGCGCTCGTTTTAATTGAATGATTTCCCATTAGCTTCAGAGACAAATGAAGGACAATGCAGAAGGTGTTGTGCTTCCTGAGGTAAGAATACCCTAAAACATCCCAGGCAGCTTGGTCCGAGAGACTGCCTGAGAGGCACTGCTTACTTAGTCTGAGCCCAAAGCTGCCTACCTGGAAGGGCCAAGCCGATGTCTTAACTCTGGCAACCCATCCTTGGGTACGTGGCCATTGTTGACTAAATGGGTTTAGTTTGGTTTTTATTTTGTCCTCACTCACCCTAAAATCCCATAATAAGAACAAAATCACAACTTTCCCTCTGTTGCTGCCCTGAGCTGCCCTACCCTGGGCTGGCACTACGCAGGTCTGATAGAAGATGGCGTGTAGTCAAGACACAGTCATCCTGGGCAAGGATGCCGTGAGCCTGGCCTTCCTGCTCTAAGTTCCCATGGAGGCTTGGCTTCCTGAGAGTGCACAGTGGCATTTGTCATCTTCCTTTGCCCTCTCCACCCCATCTTCTTTGCTAGTGATTACCATAGTGAGTGTCACTTATGGGCTCCTGTGAGCCAGGCACTCTAGGGACTGGTAACTTCCGCTTTCTCACGTAACTCTCATAAAGATCTAGTGAGAGAGATTATCAGCATTTTTATTTGCAGGTAAAGGAGCTGAAATGACAGAAGTCTTATCTTGGTATAAAGGCCATGAAACAGTAAGGGAAGGCACCCTGAACTCACGCAGTTCAGGCTCCAGAGCCTCTGTTCCACTATGCTACCCCATTTCCATACAGGGCAAGTATCCCCTTCCCATAACAACTCAATCCTCTAGTTTCTTCAAGAAGTTCTTTCTCCTTCTCATACACCATGCTCTCCTCATTAAGTGAATGGAGTTACATTTACCAACTGCTTTCACTGTCTCTGCTTCCTGATTGCTCAGATCTTCACTTAACACTAAGGGCTAAAACCAAGTGGGAACTATAATACATGGGTAAGATTCTAGATTCCGGCATCAGGATAACTACAGCTAGGTTCTAACTCTACCACTCAGCCATGGGAACTCTCGTATACAAGCTAGTTAGCCCATCTGAGCCTGTTTCCTCATTGGTAACATAAGAACATCACCACAACCAAAACAGTAATGGTGGAATTCGTGCAAAATGCTCACAGTACTTGCTGTGCCAACGGTGAGTGTGAATAAATGGCCATTCTCTCCCCGTGTCATTTTGTGACCGAGTACACTGAGGAACACTGGCCACTGAAGAAGTATGAGAAGATACTGGAGGTTTAATTTCAAATCTGAAATGTCTTCGATGTGTTGTTAAACTGATACAAGAATTGTTTAAGGAGTCTGGAAAATAATTTGTATAAAGCTGCCTGCGTGTACTAAGTTGCTGACTCCAAATAAGGGCTGTCTGTGGTTCCTACTCTCATCCATTCTCAAACAAAAGCTCTACAGAAAACTGCAATGTGTTTTCCCAGTTTCAAGCCTTGAACTTGCTATGCACCTGATGACCTTGCTGAGATTACAGCCATGTATCACCATGCTCGGTTTTCTGCTGTCACCGTTTGTACAAAACACCTTTATTACTGAGATATGTCAGAAAGAATTAAAAACAAAAAGGTACATAGGTATGCATGAAATGTTTGAAAGATTCAAATAACTTTCTCTTTCCCAACCTTCAGCCACAGATATAGAATAAAATGGTTATGAATGTACAATCGTGGTTCTAGGATTATACTCCTCAAAAGTATATCTGAATATTTCATATGTATTTTCAGAAATCAAAAAGCTCAACTTTTTTAAATGCTCAACTTCCTGTACTTATCCCTAAGGGAACCTTTATCTAGGAATTTTCAAGTTCAGATCCTAATTCAAACAAAGAAAACATTGTCCTAATTGTGAAGCTGTATTAAGCTGGCAAAGCTCTGGAAGTGAGCAGGTCTCCAGAAAAACACTGAACACTCTTGTTAGAAAAATATTACAAAGACACTGAAAACAAAAAGAAGCGGCCTGTGTGGTTTGCTAACAAGTACAAGTGTCCTTGTTCCAGGACAACTGCCTGCCTCAAGGAACACGGAGTAGGAAGAATGGCTAGACTCTCCAGTAATGGCTGAACAGCCTTTAAACATGGTAAAAATACTACTGACCTCACTAGTAGTCAATATTAGTGCAAATTAGCAATGTCCTAACAACAGTTCACTATGTATCCCCTGATATTTAAAGAAAAATAAATTAAAAGGCTTGGTTGCACATGTCCAAAGTAAGCAGTCAAGACTTTAACAGTAAGTATGACTCATAATTTACTAAAGACTAAAGTGTAAGTAATGCAGTTGGGCAGGGTATAATGGAAAGTGGCTTTTAGTTACAAATCTACTGCAGGGTGCAAAAATATAGTCAAGGTACATGCGGAAGAAATGACGATACACTTGTGAAGGGTCTAATATTCCTACCAGAATACAGTTCTGATTCTGTGTTTAATCAGCTTCTTGGAACTTACCAGAAAACAAACTAGTAAGGACAAAACTATAGTGTCTAAGCAAAGCAACCTTTTATTTTGAAGGCCTCAGTCTTCAGTTTTGCACAAATGGGTGTGTACCAATTAACTGTTGGCTTTAAGAACCATCAGAATGTATGCAACAGAGAATGGAATGGCTTGATCATAAGTCAGCAAGTAGGGGGAGTTTAGGGGAAGCAGGGAGTGAGTGAGAAATGAGTGGCTTCCATTTGAACTGGAAACGTGCCCTGCCTTCCTTGTGTTCCGAACACTTCAGAAGTGTGCGGACAGGAAGGCCAGAAGTTCCCAATCCTACAAGGGGCACACTGAGGCCTCCTATCACCAGGACCCATCACCCTGGCCTAGCTACTGGACTACCTACACACAAGTCTTTTCCACTGTGTCTCTCTTTAGGAAAAAAAAGTTCTTATTTTCTTTTTTATGGGGGGGGGGGGAATGCACACGAGTGCAGGTGCCAAGGAGGTGGGAAGCGTCGGATCCCCCTGGAGCTGGAGTTACAAACAAAAGTGATAATCAATCCTAACTGCTGACCCATCTCTCTAGCCCTCCCTTGTGTCTTTCTGGACTGCTTGCAGCGGCATTTGAACCTTCCTGCCCTCAACTGCTTTCCCTTCCCCGTCAGAATAAACAAGCCATTTAAGGAAAACAGCGTGCTTGTTATACAAACACAGCTTCCACACAACGCCCACTCCTTTCTTCTGAAACTGCACAATGGGTAGGAGCTCACCCCCACCTACTCTTCCTTGTCCCCCTTACCTGCTGATGGGGAAGAACGGGACCTGGCCAAAGGGAAAGGAATAACGCCACAGTATGGGATTACCGCATGACACAGCCACAGTCCCTTGGATTAAGAAACCCTTGAGTTATGTTTCTTGGTTCTCAAGGGAAAACAGAATACTCATGAAACAAGAGGTTTGTAAGTGATGCATGGAGCGGATAGCTCACCTGCGGGGTTCGGGAGGAGCTGGGACTGCTAGAGGCGGAGGAGACCATGCTCACATTGGGATTCATGCTCCGCTCTCGCTCATCCTGGTAAATGCGGTCACGCTCCACTTCAGGCAGATTGAGGAAGTTCTGCATGGCCCTCAGGTTTACTAGAAGAGACTGAGAAGCAGTCCTGGGGTCCTCTTCCTTACGCAGGATCTCTGACAACAGTCCCTGGTAGAGCGGAGAAAATAGGCAACGTCAAGTCTGCAGACTTATGTGTGCGGTTCCCATCTCCCGCCCCACCGCCCCTCGATGTGTTTGGCATAACCAGCTTGAGAGGATACCAGGAACATGCCTAATTCCTTAAGGCTCAGGAGGAGTCTGTGGGAATGTGCTCCCCTTCCGGGGCTGTGCCTTATTTTAGGATGTCTATTCTGCAGCCTCATCATCGCTGTAATCATCCTACGTGGGGCCATGCCAGCGACCAAGGTAGGCGCTCGGGAGGAAATGTGGAACCGCAATTACCACCAGGTGCCTCCTGCAAGTATTTCAGGAGCTGTAAGAACTCTCTCTGCTTGAAACTGGGAACTCTTGGCAGTCCTGCTTAGCTTTACAAATCTGCCAAGTTTGGTAAATTTAGTTCCGACATTTAAACAGCATGGGAGATTTACATCGATTTAAAAAAAATAAAAGTTTGGCTGAATTTCTGTATGACCGGCCACTGATTTCAATATAGATGTTTCCTATGACAAAAAAAAAAAAGGACTAGAAAACAAACGGTTGTAATCTGTCAACTCTGATAACTTCCAACCTTCACACACAATCACAGTTGTGTTTGCATAGGTACCACATGGCACCCCAGACTCTTGTGAGGTAGCCTCACGGGGAAGCTCTGGTCTTCCCATTAAAGTGATGAAAATGTGGTCATTAGCCAGGGACTTGAACATGCGCTAACTACAGTGTGGATAGGCTCTGATGCCCCGATAGGCTCCAAGGCTTTAACTCCAACGTGCAACTCGACCGGATTAGGGAGCTTTGAGTGCACGGTTTCCGTGTGCTCTGACTACCCAGAACTGACAGAACTTTGGCCGGTATTCTAGCAAAGCAGGACGGCCGAAGAGGACAGCGAGAGACAGGCTAGAGAGACATCGGGGCAGAGGCAGATCCATTCCTGCCCCGTACACGTGTGGGATTACCACACAGAGGCATCATTTCATAGTCTCGGCTGACATCCTTTTGCGGGGCACTATGAGATCAGGGTTTCAGACTGTTCCCCAGGAAGTTAAGACATCAATCCTGCGGCTTTGAACAGATGGGGAGTCCTGAGAAGTCACTGCCGTGAACTGTGGCTAAGTACGGCTGGCACCAAAGATGTCTGCACCGAGGGCAACTGACAGAAATGTAAGGGACACAGCTCACATATCAAACAGCGGTGGACTTGAGGGGAAGAACTATTCTCTGGCTGGTCAGAAATCTGCAGGGCGCAGTGGGCATTTTAGTGTAGCAAATGTCACTCATAGGAATGCACAGCACACCGTTACCAACGTTTCAAGGGAGCACAATCATCATTCAAAATATCACATGAGGGCTGGCGAGACGGCTCCGTGGGTGAAGTGCTTGCCTGATGACCTCGGTTCAGTTCCTGGGGCTTACATGACAGGAGGAGAGCACTGACTCCTGCAAGCTATCCTCTGACCCCCACATGTGCACTGTGGTGCATGCACGTACGTGTACACACGTGCACACACACACAAATAAACCTGATGTTTTTTAAATCATATAAAACAACTATACTACAAGGAACCTATGCTAGCTCTGCGCTTGGAGGTCACCATCCTTTTAGTAGAAGAGTCCTAATACTCGGAAGAAGTATACAGACAAACACAGTCGGGAAGCACACAGTGCATGTTTGGGGCCAGAATGTGACGAGGGATAAAACAGGCCACCCAGTGAAGTCAGAAGAAATGTGAATGTGTATGTGTGGCTGTGTGCGATTTGTTATGTGGGCATGCACACATGTGCTCAAGGAGGGAGCAAGGTAGGTGGTGTGTGTAAAAATACCCTAGTGCTCCGATGATTAGAAGGAAATCCAGATCTCATGGGATGCTTCTAGAAGACAAGTGAGGTGCTTGTCTTCCAGGAAAGCATTACACATCCTGTGAATCCATTCTCTTTCTGAAATTGAGTCAGGTGTGCCTTGGGTTTGCCCTACTTCCCATTTTAACCGAGCAACCTGAAATATATTCATAATGCATTTGCTTCAAAGGTTTTCTTTTTTTAAAAAAGCTCTAAATTAATATGGGGAAAGTGAATTTTAAATTACTTCCAATTTCCAAAGTTGATATGACACTAAGATTGATATTTTCTGAGCTTTTTTCCATGAGTCACGTACAGAAAGACTGAGTTGGTTTTCTTTCCTCCTCCCCCCCAACCCCATTCTCCTTTCTCTCTCTCCAACCTACCTTCAGTATTGTAATAAAAGAGTTTTAGGGTCATCATGGAGATACTCATTATGATTATAATATCTCAAAGGCAAAGTTTAACATTTTCTTCCTCCATGAAACTATTTCCATGAGTCACATAGTGTTATTACAGCAAATACTTTTTACATATGAAATAGTGATATCAAAAACTTGTTCTAAAGCACTATAACTAAAAATTATGATTGTAGGTCCCCCAACAACCAAAAAAAAGTCACTAAAATTATGGAGTGTTTTTATATGTTTCTTGCATAGGCCCCTTCTTCTACATCTGTCAGGTGCTAGACAACCTTCTAGGAAAATTCTCCTGTCTCTCAGGGCAATGCAGAGAGTACCTATGAGGATGGCTGTTGGTCAGCGTTACTTCGGAAGTGAAAGACATACAGCATTTGTATCTGAGGTGGACAGTGGCATTTACCCATTTGCATAACACAGTCTCAAATGAACAGGCTTGGCTGGTGCCACTGTCCTATACAGCCACCAGCAAGTTACAACACTGCTCCAAATCCTTTACCTCAACTCTCCTCAGTGTGGCAGTGATCCCAACATGCTTTCTTTTCACTCAGGACATTTTCAGTAGAAAGTCACTAACTGGAGTGTACAAGACTTTGGAGGTTTTTGTTCTGACATTTTTACTCTGGTTATTCATGCACCTTTAACTACTATAAACTAAGATTTTAAAAGCTTGGTCTAAATTCAGCAGGAATACATGTGATGTGAAAACACACACACACACACACACACACACACACACACACACACTAAAATCTACAGCCTAACTCTCACAGCCACACAAATCACCCCATCACCCACTAATTATCAAGATGAATAAATGTTTATCATATTGAGTCTGTCTTGAATGGAACATAAATTAATAATTTATCTCACATAAATATTTCTAAAGCCTTTGCTACTATGTCATCTGGCATTTTAATTATCAACCAGCCAAGCAGGAGGTATCACTTGGACATTGCCATTATGCAGCTTGAGATATAGAAAATGTGGTGTGGCACCTGGGCTCTGGAAGAAAAAAAAGAAAGATGCACCCCTATCAATAGAAAGTCCATGAAAGGGAATTAATAAATTAACCAGGATATTGCTTATTAAAGTTTCATATTAGTAATCATATTAAAACATA
Source organism: Peromyscus melanophrys (assembly GCA_902168415.1). Taxonomy (NCBI): domain Eukaryota; kingdom Metazoa; phylum Chordata; class Mammalia; order Rodentia; family Cricetidae; genus Peromyscus; species Peromyscus melanophrys. The sequence continues at coordinate 27,200 of CABHPR010146941.1, forward strand.
CTGCCAGTATTGAGTAAAATGGCCATTGAGTATTTGCCTCATTGTGGGCAATAGAACCTTCTTCATGGAGACATAGTTTCCTCAGTGGTGTTATTCTACTCTACATAAGACAAGGAAACATGCTGCCTGCAAGGGACAGGTTGGCACAGAGTACGCATGGCCTCCACATTAGTTCTTGGGTTCTACCTCACAGGAATAAAGAAGTTTAGGCAAAGAGAGCCTCACAGGGCCATTCCCTGACCCATCAACGGGGTGATTTACAAGCTTTTCAGACCATCCCTAGCACCAAGAGAATAGACAGGTCTGGAAGGAACTCACTAAAATCAAAAGAATTCAAAGCACAAAACAACAATTGTATAATGCAGTCTGGCTTGCCTGGTAATACAGGCTAAGCTATCTTCAAAGATAAAAGGAAGAGACTGAGGGAATTCTTCAAGTAAAAGAAATTCATGTCCTTCCTTTGTCTGTTGTAAAACAGCATTTCTGAGGAATACCTTGAATGAACTGTACTTCTGTCACTGAACTTTCTGTTTCAATATCTCACCATTGATGCAGTTTTTCCCTATGTTAGTGTGCAGGGTACATGCTGATACTCAGAAAGGTATGGTAAACATTATCAGGACTGACTGTCAAGCTTCTACACTAGCCTTGTCTCAGGGACAGCTGACAGACTATCTTAGGTAGGCTTTCAATCCTGTAAGAGGACAGGTCAAGATGGCTGGAGCTAAACAGATAGTCCATACATGGGGCTTTCAAGCACTTGGTACCTTTCTGGAGTTGAGACTAAACTGGTCACAGGACAAAAATCTATAGAAACCCTAAGCCAGATATCTCCCCTCATCTGTCCAGGGAACTCCCAAACTCAGTATACCTGGCCCAAAGAACAGCAGCTCCATTAATTCCTTTCTCAGTAATGACTTGGGGAAAGGCTCAAAGACCAAAAAGAGAAAGAATGGGCTTTCAAAGAATTTTCTGCACCATGGGAGGAAGGTTTTACAGGAACACGCTGTAAAAGGCATGGGCTGAGTGTGGTGCTCATCCTCACATACCACCGATCCCAGCAGAGGCAGGAGGATCATGAGGTCAGGGATGTCCCTGGGTCATGCAGGGAGAGCCTGTCCTAAATAGGAACATGGAAGAAAGGTAGGCAGAAAGAGAGATGGGGGAGGGAGAGGAGGGGAAGGGAGAGGAGGGGAAGGGAGCGGGGGAGAGGAGAGGAGAGGAGAGGAGAGAGGAGAGGAGGGGAGAGGAGAGGAGTGGAGAAGAAAGGGAAAAGGGGGGAAATGGGAAAAATGACAAATGTCACAAATTCAAAACACAGCTCGCACCATCTTGGTTCAAAATGAGGAGAAGCATCGCCCACTGCGGGGCTGGAGGGGCAGGCTTTGTGGAGGGGCTGAACAGGATCTAGCTGAACCTTTAAATATGAGTAGCACCTGCAAGGACAGGTAATGGTACAGCCAGGAAGGCGAAGGGCTGGAAAAACCATCTGAAAGAGACAGACGAGACCATGCTTTCTCCAGACAGCGGAGGGACGTTCACCTTCTTAAGTCGCGGGAAAAGTACAAGAACTGATACAGTGGTATAAGACACTCTGAGGTGAAGATGACCGTGCACATTAATAAGATCTGGAAGTACCGGTGTAGACACACAACCAAGCAACAGACATCGCCCCCAAATGAAGCGATATTAGATAATCTGCTCAGCCTTTTTGTCACCTGCAACAAATTAGGCTTTCAATATGCAAAACATCTTCCTTCCAGAAAAACAAATGATCATGATTCCACTTAATTGTAATTTAATGAGGCATAATTTATTTTTTAAAGTGATATACACCAGGTGTGTAGGGGGAGAGTGGAGGGGCCAAAGCCTGGTGTTTCTCTAAGAATCTAACTAGCTGGAGGCCATTTCCATTTCTGTAAATTACATACATGGCTGCTTGTGGCCGTGGAAATGGGAGACAAAAAAGGCAACTTGCCGTGTTCCCATATTATTCCAACAGATAGAGGTCATTCAATCCAAACAGCAACTTGCTGACCATATTCAGCAAAGAGTCTGAAAGCTCTGGGCTCTGATCTGGTAAGAGTAGATATGAGAAGGTCACATCAGCCCTTCACATGCACTGCTGAGCTGTGCTCCACGGGAAATCACACAGTGCAAACTTTTTAGGAACCCACAGACTGGCATCGTCAGAAAACATAAGCCCTATCTCCTCACAGCATGCTTTAGTCGTGAACAGACTAAAGACAGACTGGGATAGGTGAGTAAATTACACAACGTATTGAATGACAAACCTTTTCGGAAATCGAGTGACATCTCTTTTGAAAATGTCTGACTCAAAAGCATACTACAGTGAGCCTGAAAATATGTGTGTTTATAACGGCATAGTGTTTGAAACCAAAGATGCCATAACCCATAGTATGATTTAGAAAATCTGTGGGCTCACTTCCATTTTCCAGGATTAACATGACAGAGAGAGAGAGGAGAGGAGGCTTTGCCAGGGCCTCGGGCCATTCTCCCACTTGCCCTGGAGTATGACGTGCTTATGACCACTCCCCTTGAATGCAGAGAGCGAGGGAAGGTCCTCTCTGTATTGCTTATATTCCACTCTCCCTGTGACCAGCCTTCATTTTCCTACAGTTCTGATGTCTCGGGTAACAAGAGAATATTACTGTTATTGTGGTTGCTGTTATTATACGACCGATTACCATCGCTGCCCTCTTAAGAAGTCAGGTAAAGCCTAATTCCTAGTCTCATCCCACATGGCAAACTCAAACACGTCAGAGGTTCCCTTGGAGTTAGAGAGACCAGTGAAGGCAGTGGCGGGTCAGTGGATCCTCCTAGCATCCACCATCTAAGAGCTGACCTACCTTAGGAAGCGGCTTCCTTCATCTCCTTTCCTTTCCTTCTAGACGCTCCCCAGACATATCTCCCTCTGTTTACGAACATAGCTGGTTTCCCATAACCTACAACTGTACTATGAATCCGGCTGTTGAAATTCATTTGTGTAATGCTAAAAATATTCACCCCATCCCCAACTCCCAGAGCTCTGCTGAGCCATGAAGCCAGAGTACTTAGTCTGATTTGAATAAAATGTATACTGGGCACAACAATGGCAATTTGATTTTTATTATTAAAAATGATGTGCTAAATCCTCAAAGAAAATGTCGTTATTGCATTAGTTTAATAAAATCTCTCTTTTATTACAATATTTCTTTATTGAGAAAGACAGCCTATGAATGTCGTATTTTGTAGGATGGGTTGGATAGAATTGAACACCTAAAGGGAATTAATGTACTCTGCAAATAAAAAAATGCATGTACAAAAGTTAACAGTTACAGACGGAGGTATATCATTCAAAGCACTAAAAGGCTAGGTATATGCACATATATAGCCTCCTTTGGACTGAGGTGCACAGGACTAATTTGGTCTCATATTTATACCACTCACTATCTTTCATATTGGCCAGTATAAAAACTATTTCTCTCCCATCATACAATAAAAACTATCTCTCTCTCATCATATAAAGTCATTGGAGGTTGATTATATTTTATGCATGATGGTGAGCTGGTGATATGGAAAATCCAGACCTTTAAAAAAACACTTATCCATTCCAGTTCTGGGAGGGAGTCTTATCTTGGGTGAGGAGTCTACAGCAGGCCCTAGCAGGTCACATATTTAAAGTCTAACTCGTGAAGCATTCAAAATAATTTGATTCAACTTACTGAGAACAATCACTGAAACTGAGATTTTTGCGACATGTAAATCCCACTTTGGAACAACTACATCCTACACCTTAAGCCTGAAACTTATAAATGAAATACTTGTGTCATGAGAAACCTTCTTCCAGGTGCATGCAACAAAACTTGACCATGGTACCTGACACATCATAACATATTACACATGCATCACAAGATAAGTGGGTGCAGCAGAGCATTCTCAAAGGCCGAAAGAGCCTCTGCTCTCTAAGTACAACAGCCCTGTCCAAGCCACAGGTAGCCATGCCCAATAGAGAGACATCCAAAGCCCAGTTCTTGTCATGTCTGCCATTTTTAACCCACAGAATCTAGCAGCAGCAGACATATTTCATGAACAGTCCCATGTTTCTCTTCCTTACCCGTTACTCCACCTTGTCTTTAGGAGTAATACGTACTAAAGCAGGGCTGCGCATGCACAGTCAAAGCCAAAATGTTCTAAACACATCAGCACCAAACAGAGGACTGAACAGGTTCTCTTTGGAAACACTCGGTCAGTGATGCGCTCAGTTCTGGGCACAGACAGGGCTTTCCCATGCACTGCAAATTCCAGGCCCCATGACTAGCTCATTAATGAAGTTCTGGGCCCTGGTTATCCCTCATTTCCATGAATGTTCTATGAAACAGCTGTTGATAATCTGCTCTCCACATATACTAGTTTGGCTATTTTATCACAACATTAGCAAGATTGGTACTTTCCAAACACAAAACAAAAAGTACATTTACTGATTATTTCTATTTCAAATATGTCAGATGCTTTTAAATATGAGTAAAGCATTGTAGTAGCACAAAGTGTCTTGTGACATCATAGTACTGTGTTCTTTCCTGCTGTAAGATTTATGTTTTAATTCCTATTACCTCCAGGGTCAAAAGTACCCATTCTTGCCTCATTCATCTGAGACTATGGCACTTACACACCACAGTAGAATTACTGGTTTTAAAATGTGATTGTAGGAACCCCGGGGGGGCAGGGGGGTTGTCAAGATCATGGTGTGGAAACCCACACAGATGGCTAACCAGAGATTGTGGGAGCTCACAGACTCTAGATTGACAGCTAGGGAGACTGCATAGGACTGACCTAGGTCCTTTGCATGTGGGATACAGTTGTATAGCTTGGTCTATTTGTGGGGCCCCTAGCAGTGGGACCAGGATCTGTTCCTGGTGCATGAGCTGGCTTTTTGGAACCTATTCCCCATGGTGGGATGCCTTGCTCAGCCTTGATGCAGGGAGGAGGAGTTTGTCCTGCCTCAACTTGATATGCTATGTGTTGCTGACTCCCATGGGAGGTCTGCCCCTTTCTGAGGACCAAGAGCTCAATAAAGGTCACAAATCATTGTGATGTCTAGAATAGCTTCTAAATATATAATAAATATCTGTTAAATGTGAACATGGGTAGAACATGTGGAAATGTATTCAAAGTATGTCAGCTATATTTTCTCATATATAAGGCAAAATATAAATAATAACGTTTAGGAAGTGGGATAATTAAATTATTTGGGATAGAAGGAAATATAAAGAAGGGTAACAGTTATGTAAAGTGGAATGACTATATGAGTTTTTCAGAGAAGCTGAAGTTAAGATAGTAATTGTTGCTGGGCAAGATAGCACAAGCCTGTGATTCTAGAACTTGGGAGGTAGAAACAGGAGGATTAAGAGTTCAAGGCCATGGGTAGATGCCTAGCATGTTCATGGACAGCCTGAGCTACAGGAGACCCTGTCTCAAAAGCAGCGACTACCAAGATATAATGGTATACTTCAGAAAAGTAAAGTCACTTTCTTTTCCTACGTAACACTGAAAGGATTTAAAATAAGCCCAAAGTGCTGTCATTATTTAATCTTGGGTCATAGTTATTAGTGGATGATAAAGCTAATTTCAAAAATCAAAACCAACCTTTATAACAAACTGGAAATCCATCAATTAGAAAATACCAAAGTGGTTCAAGTATGAATTTGATTTTATAAGGTCTTTTTCTTTTTCATGAAGATTTTGCTTTAGCAATATGTAGAGCTCAAGACAGGCATGATATGTACACAAGCGTGTGTCTACCAGCCATGATTTGCAAAGTGCTCCAGATGGGCATGGTAGTGGTTAAGAGAAGTTCAGAAGCAGATGCCATAGTCTATAGTGATCATTTTGGCACAAAAAATGTAGAGATTGAAATTGCTTGGAAATTCCCAACTGATTTCAAATGGATATAGTTATATTTATGCTGCAGCATTTCTGGGCTCTAAAAGTTCATGCACTTTATTTGAACAAACATGCACTTAACCCCCAGCCAACTGGTCCTCATTCTAATCAATAGCCATGGAAAGAACACTCCTTGAATATACTGTTTTAATGCTTATTAACTAAACAAGGATGAAATGTGTTCCCATTTCCTTAGAGAAATTTTTACAAAACTGTAAAATCCAACCTATGACTTTAAAGATTAGTTAGAGAATACAACAATGGATGTTTACCCCAGAAACCTAGGTTTTTACTAAGACATCTCCAGGAATGGCAAATATTGAAGATGAAGATGTTCTCTCTGTGTGAAATGAGTGTACCAGTCCTTGGTAGACAATGCTAAAAAATGACTTTCAAAATTATCACCAAAATGGAATCTTCTATTTCCTAGTTATAGAAAATTTGAATTTTCTATAACGAATCTAGTGACTAACTTGTTAGGCCATTGGTCAGGGGTAGGAGGAACAGACAAGACAGTCACCATCACGTTGGCTTACTCTGATTCTCTGTTTCGTAGGGGGGAGAAAAAAACCCAAATCTTTCCATCTTCTGCTACCTGTATTTTCTATTTCAGGTGGATCAGGGAGGGAGGTTGAATTGTGCAGTTTTCTATTTGCCAGATCAATCTCCCCTTTACCGAAGGCACAGACAGAGCAAGCTAAGTCTGTACGCTTTCATCCTTGACCTAACCAACTCATGCTTTTTGGCTGAGGAGGCTTAAAAGGTGCTAATTGACAATATTCTTTATATGTATGGGAGGTGCTAAAGTAAGATTCTATCTAGAGAACCTCCCTGCTACACACACACACACACACACACACACACACACACACACACACACACACCATCCAATAACTCCGAGACACTGCTATCTGGGGAGATATTAATATTATTACAATCTTTCAATCTGAGAATTCAAGCCAGTGATTTTGAAATGAAAGACTATTTTATGAAGTAAGCAAGGCCATCTCTCCCCACTTTATTAATTTAATGTTCTGAAATCAAAAGAGGGCATATTATTTACTTCAAAACTCAATAACATGCTCATGCCCGATCTGCAGCATTTTACATCGACAGCCCATCTTTCAGGAGTGGACTTCCTTTTGCTTACATGTGTCCTTGTTATTTTATAACCAGCTCACTGGACCATGGAGTCAAGGTCCTAAATTTACACTGTGGTCCTTGACTTGCAAAGAGCCTAGATCCCAGCTAGATATTGAGAAATAATCATGACTGACACTCTTTCAGCTGACAACGAATATGAATATCTTGGAGGTAAAGTTTCATACAAATATAAACTGCAAAGCATAATTAAATTGTGCCCATCTCTGGATAACAATATGCATAAATCAAACAATGAAATTAAAAGACAATTTTTGTCTCTTCCAAAAGTGACTCATACTTAAGACTCCTGAGAATTTGTAGCTACGATTTTCTTCTAGTTGTCACATATCTCATTCTGACTATGCTGCCTCAAATCCTAATGTTTAGCAAGTTCTTAGAAAATTTAACCCTAACAGTTTTGGGGCATGCATATATTCCAAACACTGTGTAGACAAAGCTTAAATCAAAATCCACGCCATTTCATACAACAGTGTTTGCATTTTCAACAGCTGGCCTTCCTGCCAAATTTTCTGATACATCATTCAATCTAATTTTCCAATCTGCTGAAAACATTCTCCAGTTGCTGAGTGACTTCATAAATAGTATTTATGACCTGCTCTTAAGTTTCTTCAAACGATGAGGCTTTGATGAGTAAAGTGCAGATTTTTTTTCCTGCAAATTCCCATTTAAAAAAAAATGAGAACAGGTCAATCAAATGAGTCCCCACAGGATTTTGGGGGTCCTGTTCTCTATCAGGTAAGACCAGGGCACATACACTGCTTCTCCAGGGAGACCTCTGATAAACGTCCGTGAATTTTCACTAAACTGAAGTAGCAGGACACTGAATCAGAAACCTACTGTTCTAAAGGAGCACACTCCCATTATACGTGTCTATTCTTCTCCCAAAAGTATGTTCCCAAGGGTCAGCTCAGCAAGTCTTACCCCCTCTGCTAGAGGAAAAGAAAATGGACAAGGCTACATGAACAACAAGCCTGAGAAAAGTCTTGCTCCCAAGAGGTGCAAACATCTTCTTGCTGACTCCCCGTGACGGGGTGCCCACGCACTCTGCTGCCAATGTAAAGAGAAGGGAGAAGGGATATGAGGCTCACCCCCAATCTCCCTTTTCTGGCATTCCCGTGCTCCCATTCACGTGTGGCAGCACATTCGTTCCACTGGATTTACCCTAGTTTGGATCAAAGCTTCCTCTACTTCATTTAACAGATTTGCTCAGATGGAAGGTCTCGGAGGAGAAGCGTTGTTAGGAAATGGGGACTTCTGAACATATGAATATGTAGGTCATTGGATTTTTTAAATAAATTAGAGAATAGTTTATCTATTAAGTAAAAGTCACTCTACATATTTTATGAAACCTTACTTATTATAGGTCAGTGGACACCAGAAATATTAAGTCTTAAACATTGCCACGAGCCTTTCATCCTATATACGCCTCTGATCAATGTTTTCAAGTCTATACTTGAACAAAGAACACAGAATGCTGAAAATTAGGATTCACAATCACATTGAAATATGTAAGCCACAAATGCAGCAAATAAGCAAGTGGTTTACTTCGTGTCTACAGACCTAACGAGAGAAAGGTGCCAACTTACGAGGAATTCGGGATACAGCACAGAAGAAAACGTGAATAAAAGTCAAAACCTGACAGAAATCACTATTCAACAGGCACCACCTGGACCTGGGAGAGCGCTGCAGAGGTGTAGGGCCAGGGAGCAAGGCTGCTCGAAACATATGACCAGGGTGCCACAGCTCAGACTAGTGAGGCTGCTCTTCACTCCAGTTAACAGTAGTAGAGCTCTTAAAGCCTCAAATCCCACTTCTCTCCTGAACCTTACTCATACTCATATTCCCTCATTCCTAGCCTCATCTCAATCGCCCCGCCCCCGATTCAATATCCCTAAGTCAGTCTCAATAATTCTATTTTCCATTCAGTGAACAGAAGAGCTACCGGGCTTCAAGTTTAAAGCAACTATGATGGTAATGTTTTCCAAGCAAGCGGCAGACACAGCCATACTAGCCTCATATAGCACATGGCAGGTGCTCTGTGGAATGAATGGGCATCATTCTGATGCTATGCTCTACGCAAGTTTGACCAAATGTCGGTCACATAGAAATGGCATGGATCTATAGTCACGAGATAAAGATTCCTACACAAAAGGTTTATTAATAAAATGCATCCAAGGGAGAGCTATAGGGGACGATGGAGGGAAAAATAAAACCCAGGCCTATATAGAGAGCTCCGGAGTGTCAGGGAAATCTCCTCCACAAGGAGTGAAGCCGTGGGCCGTCGCTGTGTGGTTCCTGTCACACAGTGGCTAAGTTCTTCCAGATCTCTGCCAACATCTAGTAGCCTGAGGACTGCCCTTCAGATGAAGACCCCACATCAGAACAGGCATGAGTGTGGGGGATCACAGACAATGCAAGGGTATCTGCCTGCCTCTGTGGTCCCACAGAGACCACAAGAGAAAGTGCTGGAAGTGGACAGGTAAGAAAACAGCTGTTGTCGTCACCTCACTGTTCTCTCTGAGCCCCTTTGGCTATAAAATAGCATGGCAAGCCCGACTACCCATTTCTTCCACAAGGCCTGGCCAGCTACAGTGCTACTGCACACGCTGTGGCCATGACCATATCAGCCTCGGGCCATACTGGAGAGTTCCCATCCTGGCACTACTGACATAAATATGCTAACTCCCTTGTACAGAACATGAACAACTCAACTTGTATAGTCTTAGCTTATATGACTCATGTTTTGTTGGTGCACAGGAAGAAAAATGCAAAAATAATTACAAACAACAGTAAAAAAAAAAAAAAAAAAAAACCCAAAAGACTGCAGAGGTCATCTATTTCCAAAACTAGAAGCCATGAGTATTACACAAAACAAGGTGTTACCAGGGAGATGCATAAATGACGCTGAAAGACTTACGTATCAAAATTAAAGTGTATTAAAAACTGGTAGGGGTGGGAGCGGGCAAGGGACACAGGAAGACAGTGGGGGAGGGGAACAATGAGAACAAACTATAGCAATATAACAACATTTATGCATGAAAATGCCAAGATAAAACCTATCACTATGTATTAACCTTAAAATAAATAAATAAATAAAAACTCTTGGAAATACAGCCCCTAGTCATGTCATTTTACATAATCAAATGGTAAATAGATCAGCCATTTAAGGTAATGAATAGTCTCTTTCAATAACATACAGTTTTCAAATACCATTTACTGTAGTGTGAGGTTTTTCATCTGGAAGTCTTAAAAGCAGACAGACAAGGTTCTCATGTTTATATTCTTAACTAGATTGATGAATGTTTGCAGATGATTTTAGTTTCTGCATACCTATACATATACAAATTAGTTAAACTTCTTGTTAAATCTTCAAGCAGAAATGCAGGGACACCAACTGTCATATGACACACCACTTTTTATTAGCGTTAATAACAGATGAGTCCTGGAGATGTCAATGAGTTCTGTAAAATACTCAGGCACATGAGAATATGCTATACATCAAGAGAACAACTAATGATAATGTCTCCAGATGGCTAACAAAAATGAATGGTTCTGGTTCTGTACAGACAAGAAGTTAATATTCGTTCTAGAAAATGGTTAATATGCCACTAACCATTTTTACATATGAATTTTACCTGGCAAGTTACTCTATAACCCAGAAATGTCTGATTCCACTCAAAAATGCTTCACTATTTGGAAAATCCATGACTAGTTTCATGGGGTATCCTACACTGTATTTCCCATTTAACAGTACAGCTGGCAAAACCAGCTGCCCATTTGTGCTGTTAGTGACTGCAGAACACACGGCAAAAACAATCTGCCTGCTGACCTCCTGCTCAAGTTCAAACTATGTCATTCTGTCAATACCATCTACCTTGATTAGGCTGGGCTTATATACAACAGGTTATGATCCCAGAGGGATGAAAAGCTTTCCCAAATTAAAAGCAGAATTTAAAAAGGAAATACTCATACATTCCTATGTAGTTTCCATTTGATATCCTCAAGGCTGGCCCATGAACTCAAGCTCATGTTGATTGAAAGTGAATGTTTCTTCTGGGCGTAGCCATCTTACAAATTTAATAGCAGGAGGGAAATAATAAAATGTGTTCTGTGCTTCAATTAGACCTTTTTATAACCTGGCACTTCAAAGGTGGCAATGCCAAAGAAAAATCTTTAATCCAGAAAAAAGAGACATAAAGGATTCCTCGGGAGAAGACAGACCTCCGAGAGCCTAGTGCCTTGATGCAGCAAACACTCTCACCCAAACTCTCTGTGGTCTTGACTCATTGTGAGTCTTCTCTCGCGCTTCGTGCTTTCAGGTAGAATGTATACTGTATTCTACTTCAAAAATCTGAAGTAGTACAACCAAGCTTTCAATTTTATCCTTAGCCAAAAAGAGCTGTGCACAGAACTAGACAATCGAATGTTGGCTAGGCATGAAATGTCTATTCATGCACACAGACGACAGACTAAAGAACACATCACACAGAGACCCGCAGAAGAGAGACATGTCCCTCCCTCCACTTTGTATTTTCAGTAGTGGACAACAGATTTTTTCCAAAGGACCCGAGCCTTACACAACTCCAGTCTAGGTAACCATGAACACACAAAGGCCACATGAGTCTTTTAAGTTCCAAGAAGATGCAAGAAATGTGTGTGGGCCTCCCCAAATGTATTTTTCAAGTGACGGGGATAGGCTCTACCATTAAAAGAATGTATAAGGTAGCTACGAGCTGAGGGAGCCCCAGATTCTACCTGTCCTGCTCTTCTCCATAAAAACACATAAATACCAAACCCCATCGGCCCCAGGGCCTCTTCTTTGCTCACAGCCAGCAGTTGCCCAACCTCAACCAATGACTCCATTACTGCTTCATGTGATCTGAGCTGCAAAGCGCCTCCCAACTTGAGTGAAGTCCTATCAAAGTCAAGCTGGTCCTCGGCTTCTGGCCGCCTTTCTAACACTCCATTGAAAAAGCACTCTGCCTGTCTGCATCCTGAGTACTTAGTCACTCCTTAGCCCTGCAGAGTTGCTCCTGTCCTCACCAATGTAATGAACCTCCTCTCAGAAATTTGATAAGGACGTCTCCCAACCGACGGACACCATGCCAAATCTTGTGGCATAACCTCAAGACTCTCCTCCTCCATATATCTCGGCTTTCTACCCAGGTATGAGACTTCTAGTGCAGTGGTTCTCAATCTTCTGACTGCTGCAGCCCTTTAACACAGTTCCTCATGTTGTGGGGACCCCCGACCATAAAAGTATTTCATTTTCTACTTCATAAGTGTAATTTTGCTGCTGTTATGAATCATAAAGTAAATATCTGATATGCAGGATATCTGATATGGGGGAACTCCCCCCCCCACTGGAGTCGCGGCCCACGGGTTGAGAACTCCTGTTCTAGAGTCCCTTCATTCTTTCTATCATCTTCGTTACTCCATGGCCATGGACTCACTCTTCTGGCATTTCCTGGTTCTGAAGGTGGGAGTGGCTAATACCTGTATTAGTTACTTTTCCGCTTCTGTGACAAATGCAAATTAAGGGGGCGGTAATTGGCTTGTAAGCTCATAATAGCAACAAAGGTGTGGGATTTGGCAGGGGCAGGAATATTTATGTTTTCATGGACACACACAGACAAGCAGAGAAAGAAAACAGGAAGCAATCAACCCTCAAAGTCCATCCACAGTGATGTATTTCCTCCAGCAAGACTCCACCTCCTAACATTCCACAACCTCCCCAAACAGCACCACTCGGGGTGGTTTCTTATCAAACCATCCCATCACGCTACCTGTCCCTCCTCTAGTTTAAATCCTGGGCTTTGAAACACTTTTCCAATCTCTTAGTCTACCCCTACCGATTGTTTTTAGTGCCAAATTTATACTTTCAATGTTCACTGCCAGTCTTTATAAAAAATCTGCCAGTGTTTCAAAGTGAAAACAACTAGATCCCAAACCATCGCTGTGGCCTTTCTCGCCCACTCCCGCAGTGTCTCCCCTGACGTTTCTCCTAACTCTACCTTCACTTCCAGTCATCAGGCTCAAGCCCTGATACATTGTTACTGCTTCACCCTGTATGTGCTAACACACCAGCCTGTATGTGCTAACACACCAGTCTGTGTCCGCTGACACACCAGCCCGTATGCGCTGACACACAAGTCTGTATGCACTGACACACCAGCCACAACTTTACTCCCATGATGCTTCTTGATGCCACACCCCTCTCTACTGCCCAGTCTCATTCAGAACTTGCCCACATTTCAGCTGGTCTCTCTGAGAAGCCTCCTAACTGGCAGTCCTACCCACTTGCTATAATAGAGAAAAACCAAACCCTTCCAAAGATCAAAGTTTCCTTATTGAGTCACCGCACATTCCCGCATGAGACCTTTGGCTTTCCCAGTGCTAAAAGTTCAAAACTTTCAGTAAGTTCTTAGAGATCTTTTTTGACCTATGATCTCCTACCAGTATCTTCAGTTTTATGATCAACTACCAACCATCCCCATAGTTTTTGACTCAATATTTTCCTTATGAATTCCATTAGCTTAAATACATTCCTTGATCTTCATTAAATTTTATTAACCTTCAAGGCCCACTTCCCCCAGGAACCTAAAATTCAAGTTTTTCAAGTTTTTCAAGTTTCCACCCAGGACCCAGGAAGTTTACACCTTCCTGTTTCCCTATCTCCCATGCAGTAGGGCCACTGAGCTCCAGCCTGCTGGGTTCCTGATGACTCACCTTGCCCATGCTGTCCTAAATGTCCCTCAATCCCAGCTTCCCGGGGCCTGACTGCTTATGTTCTCCTGTGTTATCCAGCACACTCCTGGCTACCCTTCGTTCACCGCCGAGGCCATTAGTTCCCCAGGCTAAGTCTCTTGACCCATTAGAGGTTTGCAGAATAAAACCCCTCCACCCTGAGCCTGTAACATCTGCACCACCTCAGACCCTGTAAGAAATCAAATCAAAAAAAAATCTCTAGGTCCTATCCTACACTTCCTACAGCAGAAACTCTGGGATGAGCTCTGACATCCTTATTTTAACATCACTCCATTCTGATGCACTCAGTTAAGAAGCACAAATGGGAAAAAATCTTTCAAATGAGCTCCCTCAGTAGGACAACATATGTGTGAAGGAACGGTTCACCTCTATCACTCAAAATTATAGTCGCATGTAATTCTTCTGAAACATTAAAAATACAAGTAATCTATATGTCACTATTTCAAATCTGACTTGTACATTTTAAAACGTTTATAGAAATACTTGCACAATGTTCAAAAAAGATTTAAAAACAGGCTATTTTAGCATGCATAAATAGTTTTACAACTAGTCTTAAATATTTTTTTAAACGGTAGTGGAGATGATCCCAAAATCCACCATCAAGGGTCTGTCCAGGGAAACACAGATGGTAAGGATGAGGCGGAGTGCACACAGACACCCGGCCATTCAGCGGGAAGATGCCAGCAGCTGAGCTGGATGGTAGCATCTCAGATATTGGTTACATCATTAAAATGAATTCATTAAGATCTTGTAGGGATGAGTGGTGACATTATATCATGACAGAAGAATATTATTAAATTACGTGTGCTCTGAAATTCATATTTGTTCTGTATAGTATAGTATTGTATAGTATGTGTGCCATGTGTGTATGATGTATATATAGGAGTGCACATGCCCATAGAGACCAGAGGTTGACATTGTGGTCTTCTTATGCATCTCCACTCTTTTCTTTGAGACAGGGTCTCTTTGCTCACCCTGGAGCTCACAGATTGAGTAGACTTGCTGGCCAGAGAGCTCCAGATTCCCCCTGCCACCTCTCCCATGCTAGGCTTAAAGATGTGTGCCCAGTGCCCAGCTTTCACATGAGTGCTGGGGATCTGGACTCAGGGCCTCATGCTTGGACAGCAAGCATCTCCTGAGCCATCTCCTCATTTCCATAAAACATTCTGAAGAGATTATTATGAAGACATGCCACATTTCTTCCCTCCTCTGACCCTCGATCCCCAGTGAGAATGGCGTTCACTGTACCTGGGTGCGGTTGAATGCCACTCTTGCAAAGACAGCTTGTGACACACTGGCCCTCTTCAGCTCATCTCTGACTTGCTGGTAGATATCAGGAGAGACTTCCACAGAGGAGTTGGTTGGCTCCGGCTTAACCGCTCTGGGGATGGGTGGATGGTTCAAGAACTGCTGGTTGATGGCTTGAGGGTGCTGGTGAGCCAGGAGCCGGCTCACGGCTATCTGTTGGTTTATCAGGTGGGCCATGGCTATTTGCTGCCTGACCAGCTGCGGACTGAGCTGGGGTGAGAGAAGCCCAGGGCTCATGATGGGCTGTAATGCGGGCACTTGGTTTCGGATTGGAGTACTGTGGTGGATTTGGCTATGAGGAGACTGTTCGTTGGTTTTCCCCAGGGATGCCAGCTGGTTCATATTTGGTAAATGCATTGGACGCTGGCCCAGAACACAATAGTCTGAAAGGTTTTCTCGCTCCACTCTTTCCACTGTTGAGAGATTAAAAACAAAAACTCACCATTATTTTCATGTTATAATTTATTCCTAATATATAATACACTAATGATACTAATATTTTTAATGGAAGTCCAAAAACCCCCAAAGAAAGAATAAGAATTCTTATTTAAAAGGTTTAAGTTAACCAACTTAACCATCATACTAATAGTTTTTTTCATATGAAAGTGAAGATCTTGCCACTTCAGCTTGATAAATTTGTAAAAAGTAAGCATTTCCTAGACTAGCCAAGACAAAAAAAAAAAAAAAAAAAACACTAGCCAACCCAATTCTAAAGGCCCAGACATTTCTACATCCTGTGATCGCCCTCCATCAACCTTAGTAACAAAACACCCATTGCTCTAACCTTCTCCAGTTCACAGCTAACAGCACAGTTCATAACTATCAGGAAAATGGCAAGGGCAATGTCTCCTGCCAAGCTACTACCTTCTCAGTCTATGTTGGGAATGCACCAGGAACACAGCTCGCTGACTGAGTGCTTACTTACCATGTGACCGGTAAATAGGGTTTGATAGCTGGTGCTACACCCACGATGGAAATGTCCATGAGCATGCCTACCCCATATTCATTATCTCCCCATTGGCTATCTTCTTCTAGAAATACATATTTTAATAAACCCAAGATTAACTTCATCACCTTGACTGGTCATTAAATATGATTCTTTCCTGCCCCAGGTTATCTCCCTAGTTATTGCAAATGACTAAAGATTTAAAGAATAAGCTTGAAGGAGTAAAGGTAGAGGGTGCTTCACAGATGCCCAAGTCAAGGGACAGGATCAGTCCTCAGGACAGGGGTGGGGATCACTGCCTTGCCTTATAAGCTCTGTGAGGCTGGAGAGACTGCTCTTCAGTTAAGAGCACTGGTGCTCTTCCAGCAGACCTGGGTTCAGTTCCCAGCACTACTGTACTTTATTCCCTAAAACAAGGTTTTGTTTGAAGAAAACACCCGAGACGGAAACAAATCGGTCATTGCTGGTTCTGAGTGTTTGTTTGTAGGTATCATCTTGAAAATGTGTTTGAAAGCAAATTCCCATGCAGCCTTAGTAAGTAAACCTTACTTATGATTTCAAATATTAGGTATAATTATGCAAAAGTCTTTTAAAGAAGCTGGGTGTAGTGGCACAGGAGATCACTGTAAGCTCAAGGCCACCCTGATCTACATGACAAGTTCTAAGACAGACTCCCACCCCCACCAAAAAATAAATAAATAAATACATGGGTATTTGGCCATGTTATTCATGTCTAAAAGCTTTGCAAATTTCCAGAGCTTCTTGTAGGAAGTAGGGTGACCAGCCTATCTTAGGATCATATTTACATACATACAACATTTTTTCTTCTTTTTCTAAAGAACCAAACCTGTTCAACTTTCTTATGAACTCCTAAATAAGTCAAAAGTTTACTTCAAACTTCTTTCATTTCTAACTTAATCTTTGAATATAATTCCATTTAGTTTACATGTTACCTTTCCTGCATAAAGTTCAAGGTAAACAAATTGTTTTAATCTTCTCTAAAGGCATTCATTTTCCAATCATTATATTATTTAAACTTTAAAGCACACAGCCTTAAATCCAAACCAAGCAAATGGCTATGAGCCTTCAGATAAGGTAATCCAAGAGGGTTTCCATGGACAGATTTCTTTATTGAAGGAAGATGTAAAGAGCATGAACTGCCTCCAGAGTAAAGTCACACTTCACAGACACAAACACTGGGTCACAGGGAAGCATCTGACTCACTGGATTGTTTGTGCTGTTTTTTAATTCAGTCAAGGTCATGATGAATTCAATTTTTAAATTGTTTCCAAGTACTTAACAGACAAACTTTTATCCCCATTTTTCCTACTAAAAACACAGAGAATCACCCTCATAGAGCTAATTGTCCAAAATTTTAGTATTTTTCTTTTTCAAAGACTTGCTACACTTAATGAGTTTACTGTTCTGTGATAAAGTTACTTGACAGATCTAGTTATAATTAAGCATGAAAATGTATGTAAATTAAATGTAAATATACGAGATCAATAAAACCTATAGGAGTTTGTGTGATGAGTCAAAATAATCAGTCCATATTGCTTTAAGTTTACACATAATAACGCCTATCTTTAAGAATCCCCAGATCTGCAGCCATGTGTGGTGGCGCACGCCTTTAATCCCAGCACTCCCATGGCAGAGGCAGGTGGATCTCTGAGTTCAAGGCCAGACTGATCTACACAGTGAGTTCCAGGTCAGCCAGGGCTACACAGAGAGAAAAACAAAAAAGAATCTGCAGGTCCATATAAATTCTTATTGATAGGAGCTGTGATTGGTTGCATCTTAGAAATGTGACAGTATCGTTTCCCTAGTAAACCTAAGGAAGGGTTGCATGCATCAGTGCTGGCCATGGCTAAGGGGTGGAGCCACTGTGGAGGAGGAGCTTGGGGGAGAGAAAGTCTATCTAAGGCACAGCCAGGTGTTTTCCCGGACTTTCCTTCTGACTTTCCTGAAAACTACTGAGTGTTTCCTGATGTCTCCTAATTGCATGTGTTGGCAACTAGCTTCATTGTTAAAATACATAAAAGACAAACAAGACATTTCTGATAATTAAATCCTGCCCGTAGGGTTGCCATCTTTTCTTTTCAATTTTGCCAAATACTAAAGATATTCTTGTGTTTTTCAGTCTCTGACAGCTTTACCAATAAGATCTAGGCTTTTTACCTCTGAAGATCAAAAACGAGAAACTAAGAGCGAAACTCTCATCAGTCTTGGTGATGAAGACTGAATGAACTAACGCCTTTCATCACCTACATGCATCCCCTGACAGACACACAGTTCAGGTCTGTGGGATCCGTCAGTATACATGGCACAGTGGAAGATGGCCAGAACCGGTCATGGGTACTGAATCAGAATCTCTAAGGGTTCTTATGTGTATCAAGATTCTGATGATTTGTAAGAAGCCTAAGCTCCTGGATGCCATGTCATCTTTGCTTTGATGTGTCTGTATAAGATGAAGATGCTATACAATCTGTGCTTGAATTTGATGTTGCTATCACCTGCAGTCATACTCAATTTGATTGCTGAAATCTGTTTTTCTATAATCCCTAATAGAAAGGCTATCATTTTATTGATTTTTAATTATATTTTAAATGTATGTGACCAAATGAATTTTTCCCAATAGTTTTACATTCATTGACCATTATATTTTGTTGAAGAAACACTGATTGAACCTGGTTTTTAAAAGCTATATTCAAGAAGAATATACTGCATAATATATATTTTTATTGGCTGGGAGAACAATAAATAGAAGATTCCATGACCTAATTCTTTTCTTTTAAGACTTACTTATTTTTATTTTATGTGTGAGTGTTTTGCCTGAATGTATCTCTGTGTACCACATGCATGCCTGGTGCCTGCAAAGGCAGAAAAGGGCTTTGGGTGCCCCGGAACTGGAATTACAGACCATTGTTAGTTACCATGTGGGTGCTGGGAATAGAACCTGAGCCTCTAGAAGAATAGCCAGTGTTCTTAACTTCTGAGTCATTTATTCTCCAGCCCTATACCTTATTCTTATCTTAAGAAAACTTTTATCTCAAAATTCTAGGAGTAAAATTTAGAAGTCCAATATTATTAAGATTTTTGTTAAATTAATATTGTAAATTTCAGAAAATATTTATATAATTGGGATTAACAGATAAACCTTCTTATTCTACATTTTTTTTAAATTAGGACATTCTAACCAATGTCTTCTGTCTCCCAAAAGAACCTCTTTCTTTTGTTTACACAACTCTATCATAGCATATCACTTTTGAAAATTAATCCTTTTATTTTAAAATAACTCACTATCAAATGGATTCATATGCCCCATGACACATGCAGGAATATACTGCTATTCAGTTTCTCCAAATGAGGCTTAAAAGTTCATATGCTGAGCTGGGCGTGGTGGTAGTGCACAGCCGTAATCCAAGCTCTTGGAGGTGGGAACAGGGAGTGCAGAAGCTGAAGGTCATGCTCAGCTATATAGTGAAACCAGCCTGTATGGCAAGAGATCCTGTCTCTTAACACCAAAGAGTTCACACTCAAACCTTTGCACTGGAAGGTAGACGAAATGATGATAAAATCCCACAACTCTACGACCAAATTTACAGGACTGGCGAAAAGGCTAAGCAGGTAAAGGTGTCTGTCACCACGCCTGGCAACTTGAGTTCAGTCCTCTGAGTCCACATGGGGGAAGGAGAGGAATGAATGATGAACGCCAGCACACTGTCCTCCAACTTCCACGTGCACACCCATGCACACAAAGATAAATGTAAACTTTTAAAAGAATAAAATCCATAGAAATGTAATACAAGTACATTTAAATTTCAATTTTCCACATGAAAAACAATGAATCTGCTTTACTTGTCAATATGCTGTATTTGTATCAACCAACAGATGGAAGGAAGCATCCTGTAGTATTCTTTAAAGTAGTTGTTCAATGGCTTGGTGCTACCAACAGATGGAAGGAAGCATCCTGTAGTATTCTTTAAAGTAGTTGTTCAATGGCTTGATGTTTTGTTTTTTTTTTTTTTCTTTTAAATAGAGTAGGAAAGAAATTAAAAATGTCCTAATTCACTAACCATGGCGTGTTACACTTGCAATCCCAGTCTTCAGGAGGCTGAGGCTGAAGGATGGCCATAGTTGGAGGCCAGACCTTGAGCGATGTTTCAGTGAAAACCTAACACAGCTGCTTTATGAAGTGGCCCTGGAACCTGTCCACAGTTACAGCTGGGGGGGGGGGGGGGGGGGGGGGGGGGGGGTTGTGTTAGCAATGAACTGGGTAAAAGGCTTTGCAAGGAGAAACCTCCAGAATCTCTGGCCTACAGATTCTTCTTTAAGCCATTAGGATGCTTATGCAAATGTGAAGAGATTAGCATGAGTGAGTGCTAATGGATTCCTTAATAAGATAACACTCTAGTATTCCCCAGAACCTTGTTTGGAAACCCTGGGTAAAGGAATATAAGGGAACAAACAAACAAACAAACAGAATCTCTCAGTGCCTCTTAAAGCCCTCAGAAGCTCCCTGCAAGTGACTCCATAGAGGTGAATCAGGCACAGTTTGTCTCGGGCACCCCTGGTAGGAGTGCAGCCAACCAAATCAGCAATTGCAAGCTACAACCAAAGGCTGAGTATAAAACAGGGATGACTCAAACAGTACTGGCTTGGCTTCTAAACCTTTACCCCGAGTTCTCTGCTGCTTCCCCCCAAACCCCAGGAGTGATAGATAGTATGGATAATGATCTTGTTAAAATCAGAAGTTGGGCCGGGCGTTGGTGGCGCACGCCTTTAATCCCAGCACTCGGGAGGCAGAGGCAGGCGGATCTCTGTGAGTTCGAGGCCAGCCTGGGCTACCAAGTGAGCTCCAGGAAAGGCACAAAGCTACACAGAGAAACCCTGTCTCAAAAAAAAAAAAAAAATCAGAAGTTAGAAAACTTAAGGTCAAATAGCTGTTCAGATACAGAATATATTTAGGAATATTCCAAATAATTAGAGCTATTGGCTCTAGCATAAGTATAAGAAACACATCATGTAGGCAATAAGAACTAGTTTTTGTTATTGTGCTGGATTTTTTCCCTCCATCTTCTCTGCTTAGCTTGAAGTGACACACTCATTGCCCGAATGTTTCACAAGTGGTTTTAATGGATTTCTTTTTTTAATTATTAGATAAAGCATGTGGGGGTCTGAGGACAACTTGTAGGAGTCAGTTCTCTCCTTCTACTTCGTGGATCCCGGAGACTAATCTCAGATCATCAGCCTTGGCAACAGGCGCCCTTAGCCACTGAGCCATCTTGCTGGCCCCTTAACAGATTTCATTTAAAAACAAAATGTATTAGGCACAGAAATTTCCCTGCCTGTAAAACCAATGCAATTCTCGAAAAGTGTGTGTCTCGGGTACCAGCAAGCCCTGCTGTCTACGTCACGGCCGAGGCATAATCCAGATCTTAAACTCTATCGTTGTTTACTCCCCACAGCTGTATAACCCAGACGTGAACAGCCCTGACTTACCGAGGAAGCCAAAGCTCAGGAAACCCAAAAGTTGAAAGGTGAGTGAAATTGAAAAGGGGTGTTTCCGGGCTCCTGGTGTCTGTGGTCGCTGTTGAAGCTACACATCCCAAGTTGGCACTTACGCATTACTAATTTTAGGGTTAGGATCAGGATGAATCAACTTCCTTCTGCAAATCCTGCTTTTGGCAGTATACACAAGTGTGCACACAATGCTTGTGACAAGTATTTGCACGTGTGACTTGGTGGCTAGGTGAGTTATGTGAGTAGTGAGGGTCCTGCCTGATGTTTCCACAATGTGCTGTGCAAAGCCTTTCGCAGTGACGCAGACTAAAAAGTTGGTCAATTTAAAAATAATAATAATAAATGGTGAAACCAATAGTTGAATTAGCTGATCACTAATGAATGATTATTCATGTTTTCTTGTTCGTTTCAGTTCAGATGAAAATATTTATTAATCAATTATTGTATACCAAGAATTATGCCCCAGTCCCCTTTCTGGAGCCCATTCCCTATGGTGGGACACCTTGCTCAAGCAGCGGGGAGGGGCTTGGTCCTGCCTCAACTGAATATACCAGGCTTTGCTGACTCCCCATGGGAAGCCTTACCCTTTTGGAGGAGGGGATGGGAGGTAGGTTGGCGAGAAGAAGGCTGGGGGGTGAGTGATGAGAGGGGGATCTGTGGTTGGTATGTATAATGAACAAAAAAATTTGTTTAAAATAAAAAAAAAGAATTTCTTTAAAAAAAAAAAAAGAATTATGCCAGTCC
Source organism: Peromyscus melanophrys (assembly GCA_902168415.1). Taxonomy (NCBI): domain Eukaryota; kingdom Metazoa; phylum Chordata; class Mammalia; order Rodentia; family Cricetidae; genus Peromyscus; species Peromyscus melanophrys. Next base: position 49,596 of record CABHPR010146941.1, read on the forward strand.
TTAGAAACACAATACCAAATAATTTTAACTTAAGAAAAAACTCCACCTGTATTTTTGCTTCTGATAAATTAACCACTTGGTGCATACAGGTGGACTTAGAACCTCTGCCTATGACTGAAAGTGTCTTTTTATTTAATAACAGAGGTTCCTTTCAATGTCTACCTTGCCAGTTCATTAGTAATCCATCTACTCATTAAATACAAAATACATGATTATAACCCCCTTCTTTGATTTTCTTGCAGCCTAAAGAGCTTTGCCCCAACGTAAATGTCATCAGCTTGGAATCCCACCTGACCAATGAGGAATGTTGAGTGACCCAGGGAGAGAAGAAGCAAGGACCACTGGTAAATTTTACATATAGAAAGTGTTTAGTTGAAACAGCCAACAATAAGTTAAATGTGCTGCACACACATGACATGGTAACAAACACCCTAAGGCCCCAGGCAATCATAGTGAATTCACATAAGACTGAACTTCATGAAGTGGGCAATCAGGCAACAATTTTGGTCCTCCAAAAATGGCAATTCCACCTGGTTAAATCCAGTATTTATTTTGGCTCCTCTCTCTGAGCCGGGATATACATTAACAACTCTACTGTCCCCCTGAAATCTTTTGCTGTATTTAGTTCTTTTAAAAATATAAACATAACAAAATAAAACAGCATCCCATGGGTCAATATTGAATATGCCCATCTATGAAGTATTTCTGATTTAGTATCTCTTGGTCAATAACTATAAATAAAAGTCAATTTATTATTGGGAAGCCAGTTTCAGTTAACACAACACAGACAAACACAAAGAGGCCTCCATCTATCAACTACAAACCCCACAGCATTGAAACAAACAACCAGAGAAAAGGAGTTCACTAAATATAATTAAAGAAAATATTTAGGGGTCTGAAAGCGCCCAAAGGCAAAGGCGGGTGGGGGTGGGGAGCTAAGTCTCTAGGGACTACCAAGCCTACAGATTTTTTTCCCTCTAAATTTGTTGCAGAGAATTTGTCTCTGGATTGGGAATTTGCCTGCAAAGTCTCGGCCTAAAGCGAGACATTCAGAGCCAACTTGTTAACTCCCAGTAAAACTGGCCCATAAGCGAGGGGCACCAGCCAGCACTGTGATGACACCAGACACGACTTTTCTTGGGTGGATTTTCCACTTATTATCAACTTCCTTTCCCCATCGTATTAAGCTCTATAGAACACGTACATCTACTATAAAGCACTGGAATATGGATGCCTCTGTTTCTTTGGCAGTGAAAGCTCACAGGACCCATTAAGCTCCATGGAAAAAGTGAGCACTGTCCACATTACTGCCTCATGGTCCCACTTTCTCCCTGGTGACACAATTGTCCCAACTCCAAGCAGCTTAATAACATCGATCATTTCAAATGTCCCTATAAGTGTAGATGAAACTGCTTATATCCAAGGATGCCTACATTTTTGTTCTTTATTTTAATCTAGGCTACAATTTTAAAATAAATACAGCACATGATGCAAACAAACCCCCCATGCAGAAACGTAACATTATTATTTACAGTCTGCCTCTTTCATTTAACACTCTATGAATGTTAATTCTTTAATTCAATCTATTGGGAAAAGTTAATCAAGGAAACAATCATTCCTGACCCACTCTTTTCAAAAGACCAGTCTCCTTGACTATATGAACCATAAATGTCATAGGCCATTACTTTTAGGAAAAATAGTAAACTGGCTGGAAAAAAAATTTTAAAAGAGGTATTTTTCTTTGTGTGAACAATTCCCAATTTATAGTTAATAAAGTTATAATTATTCTTTTCAGTAGAATTGACTGTTACTAACTCTTTAGTTCAATAACTAATTAATAGGAAAGGAATGGATTATTTTAATAGAGTATTAGCCTCCTAAGGATATTTTAGCTATGTGAATTAAATGACCAAAATTTTCATCCTTTTTTTTTTTTCATTCAACTGAGAGGTTAAGGTAAGAAATAAGGCTGGCTACAATATAATGTCTGCCCAAACAAAACTCAGTGCATCAATTCAGGCAAGTTAATGTACATTCAATTCTACCTATTAACGTGAAGGCCTTCTAAGGTACAATGCCTTATATTCACTAACTGAGGAGAGCTCAAACTGGATGTGTGCCCGTGACCTCCTCCTTCTTGGCCTGCAATGTTTTCTCAAAGACCTTTTTTGTCCCAGAAGGATCAGCCTCAGTCTGGACCTACACTCCTGATAACTCTAGATCAGTTGTTCTCAACCTATGGGTCATGATTCCTTTAAGGTTCACACAAGCTATCCTGCATATCAGATACTTACATTATGATTCATTACACTTATGAAGTAGCAATGAGATAATTTTATGGTCGGGGGTCACAACAACATAAGGAATTGTGTTAAAGCATTAGGAAGGTTGAGAATCACTGCTCTAGACTCATGGGAGTTCCTTTAGGGTTCAGATAAACTCAAGTTCTTACAACAGGCAGAATGAAGGTCAACATCAATAGAGACAGTAGGAAGCTGAAGAACTATTGCCATGAGGCAATCTGCCTTCAGTGGTGAGATCTCACAGAGCACTTGGAGGTAAGAGCTTCCAGAACCTGAGGAGCTCAACATGTTTCTCATTTTTTAACTTTGTGAATCACCTGAGGGAAACCAGGCAGCAATCTTGTGGAACTGATCAAGAAACCAAAACAGTCTGATTTTCACATGCTGTTTTCTGATACAACCACACCAGGTCTCAAATGACCTGAACATTTCCTTGTCTGGATACAAAATCCCCGAGTGTACCCCTTTCTAGACAGTTGCTCTGCACCACCAAGGCTGCATTTAATTCTGGGCAGGACAAATGGAATTTTGAACTAGGAAAACTCTCAAACGGCACTGCAAGAGAGACCTGAATGAGGTCTGGTTCACTATGAATCCTTCTCCAGCCAGTCCAACCCCTCTGCCACTCCGTCATTGTTCACCACACGGGACCTCCCCTACATCTATTGCTGGTGTCCTCACTCAGCCCCCACTGTAACTACGGATTCACAGGCATGATCCCCAACCCACCACATTGCCAGAGCATCTCATTCTCAGCTCCCTCCATCACTAGCTCCCTTTCCCACCACCTCAGGCACCTGCTGGTGTTTTCTCCAGGCTCCAAAGCAAAGCAAAGCAAAGAGATGCCCACACATCTATCTCTCAAGGGAAACTGTCATCTGAGCATCAGGGCCCCCCCTCTCACTGGCTGGCCCTCCTTCTTCTAGGTATCCATCGTGCTTTAAAGTTTCCCCTTGACTCAAATTTGCCACCTTGGCTTCTTTGCCCCTCTCTTCCTTCTTAAGCACAGCCCTTCCTAGTCTCACGCCGCTGTGAAGTAACTCCCTCGGGTCGATGCTGCCTTCCACTGGCCACTCCTGCCATTCATCCCCCTATGTCTCGTCTATTCATAACTCCTGGCCTTTTTCCTCCCATAGACTCCAGCTCTCTTCTTCACAACTGTTCTTTAAAGAGCGCTCCTTTGAATTCAGGAGTGTCCCAGAACTTTATAGGCAACTCCTGTTCCCCTTGGTTGCCAAGAGGCTGAAGGTAAGCCCCTATTGCTGAAGACACCATGCACTTTGGACAGAAAATCCAAAGGACCTGAGCTGGATTTAACCTGAAAGCCTTTCTCTGAGAACTAGGCTTTCATGGTACCACAAGGTGCCACGCAAGCTTCCAAGGCAGGGAAGCAACCAAGAGTCCTACCTATGAACCACAACAATGACCAGGAAGGTACCACAAGGTGCCATGCAGGCTTCCAAGGTAGGGAAGCAAACAATAGTCCTACCCAGCTGTGATGCCTATGGACCACAACAATGACCAGGATGCACATTAACCTTCCAGGTACAACACTGTCATGCATATCTTGGTGGTAACCAACAGCTCTCTATTTGGACTTAAGATCTGCTCAACAAGCAGGAAATCATGTCTGGGACTGGAAACCTGGCCAGCTACCTGGGGTTAGTGAAGTCATAGATGGAGAAGCTGTAACTGCTACTTTACTAAACCAGCATAATTCCTATCATATTTATCCTGGTACCCACAGACAGTGTAGCTCTCAGACCTCATCAAAGAAACTTGGCTTTGCAACAGACAGATACCACTGTAGAAAACCAAAAACTGACCAGAGAACAAGTGACCATGTGGTGTAGCTCCAACTGATACATCTAACAACACAACTCCTGCACCCAAGGCTCAAGGACTATCAAGGAAGAGGCCGGGAAAGATTGTAAGAACCGGTGGAATGAGAAATCTGATGTAAAATTGTGTCTACTGAAAATGTCAGGGAAGCTGTTCCCCATGAAGTCTTCCCATCATGGCTGCCTTAACAACAGCTGAACAATGACAACATCAACAGACAAAATAACGTGGAAGGGGGAATCTCCTGGTGCTCTGACTCTAGATGAAGAACTGTAGGCAGTTAAGAGAAAAGAATGCTGAGAACAGAAGAAATAGTATTCTCTAGGGAAGAGCATCCAGGTTGATTAGCTAATACCCAACGGTCAGCTCTGAAACCATATACATACAAGTGAGATTGTATAGACTGAGCACGGGTGGTGTGTGTGTGCGTGTGCGCACATACGTGTGCGCATATAAAATAAAAAAAAAAAAACAAAGAAAAAGAAGCCATGTATTTGAGAAAGACTAAGAATGAGTTCATGGGAGGGGTTGGAGAAAGGGGAAGGGAAGGGGGAAATGTAATTATATTTTTATAATTAAAAAAATTAAAATACTACTAAAGAAGGAAAAGAAGAAGAAGAGCGAGAAGAAGAACCAGAAGAATGCTCCCTTGGCTCCACTTGAGCTACCTAGTTCAAAGAGTGTCTCCACTAGTTGTTCTCTAGCTCTGATGTTAGCTCGCTGCCCTCATCTTGATCGGCTCACCAACATTTCTACACATTTACCCAATTCTTATCACCGTAGCACGCATTCCCTAAATATTTGTTTAATCACACTGTTTATCTAGTTACGACTGCAATTCTTTGTTTCTTTTAAAAAGTCTTTCTTTTTGGCATGGAAGGCCTATGTAATGCTCCCTTGATTGTCCTACCATTAGAATTCCTCCAGGTTTATAAAAGAGATGCTCAAACTTACTTTCAAACGATAGACTACATGCCACACTATTAACTGCTTTGTATATGTTAGAGTCCTTTAGAAACCAGGAACTTAGGCTTCTTTCAGATTGTAACTATCCAGCATAGATGGATGATGGATGGAAGGATAATGGATAGATAGAAAGTTGATAGCTAAAGAAACGGAAACCTATCTTTTTAAAAAAAAATACATTTTAAACTGATTTAAATAGCAGATAAGTTTGTTTCTTTTACTCTATCAATTATGTTATTAAGAACAATTATTTATAGTTCTTTAAACACTTATGAATAAATATATCCAAGCCAAAAATAAGCAGCTACGAGCATAGCTAAAATGAGCCTCAGGAGATCCAAGGAAGGAATTAACTTATGTGGGCCAAGCACTCAAAGCATCCCTCACACACCCTTTTTCTGCTGGCTGACACCACCAATACACTTCTAATTGGACTGCTGGGTGACTAAGAAATACACAGAAGTGATAGCCACAGCGAAAATGCACAAGGCTCTTCTTCCAAAAGCCCCCAAACCAGCACATTGGAAATGGTTCATTGTAGTTGTGCTATATCTATTCTCATGAATCCAGTATTTATATAAAATTCAAGGGACTTGAGGTTGGCATTACTTTCAAAAGGCATAATATTGGCTCCCTTGTAAGCCACCTTCACTTAGACCCGGAGGTGAAAGCCAGTTCCTTTCCTAACTCAGAAGAATCAGGTAGACAAAAGTAAACTGCTTTCACCTCATCAGAGCTAAGCAGCAGAGGAAAGAGGACCGAGAGTTGATTAAAGGCATTGTCCTGGCCACCGACACCACCGTGGCGAAGCGAGGGCTGCCTGAGAGAGGCAGGTCAGGAGACGCTGATTCTCCATTCAGCTCTGAGGCACCACTTTGTAAATGACACAATCATTTTGGGGTACAAGAGGTGCTTTAAATGTGGTAACATTATATCATTTCAGCTATAATGATCATAATTACTTATTTCTTTTAATCACAACCCACTTAACCACTTTAGTACAGAGGACTAGTTCAAGGAGTTTAATTTTCATTCAACATCTAATCTTTGTGTTTACTGAAACCCTTCATGAGCTTTGTTTACTATCTGCTTGCTGGCCTGGACGTTTGATCTTGCAAGAGTAGATTAGACAGGGTCAGATAAAATACTGATTACTAGAATAAACCAGACTCAAGGAAGTTAACACTGGTTTTAAGACTCCTCTTTTCTCCCAGCTTTGCAATATTTTTCAAAATAGGCTCAAATAAACAAATAAAATTAAGAAAACTAGCAATCAGAGTGTTTTGAGCAATGATTAAGAAGAGGAAAGTGATGGGGATGATTTTTAGCCCTAACCAAAATACAAGGTTTGGTTAGATCTATTCATTCTGGTGGTATTATTCTATGACATAAATAATTTTGTAATAGCCACCAGTATTTGTATGAACTTTGAATGACCCTTCAGTTCTTGAGACATATTAAATACTTTGAGATGAATCCCAGTAAAGATAATGCATTTTGCTTTTAGTAAAAATATTTTAGATATAGTTATTTGAATTTATTCATCAAGGATCCAATCAAAACTGATGTGAATGCCTTTATCATCATGTCCTCATTGTTCCTATGAATCCTGTGAATGCATGAGAATAGAACTGGTGGGCTGGAGAGAAGGTTCAGCCATTAAAGGCTAGACTAACAACCAAAAATAAAAGAGAATGGATTGGCGGTGGTGCTGCAGACACAATTGTACTCCGTTTCATGACAATTATGGAGTAAGTTCATATCTGGAGTTCTTACAAAAATAACAGTTAAATTAAAGGATCATTATTTTACAAAACAAGTATGGGGTAATATCCATGGAATAAAGCTCCAAACCTGGAAAATGATTATACGGCAGCATGAATGTGTCTAGGTAGCTATGGGTTACCTCTGCCCTTTGCTAATAAAAAAACCTAAACACTGAATGGCTGTTCTCTTTCCTTTTGGGTAAAAGTACAATGTGTTCCTTCCACAGAGGAGTTGAGTGCTCTGGCAAACCTAGCCCAGATACAGCTGACAGGGTGAGCCGAACGGCAAGTTGTCCAAAGAGGAGCAGAGCAACCTAACATGCCGCCCGCCACCCCGTGTTCCTCAGGAGCAGAAAATCCTGGGACAAGGTTCATGGTAGGACCTTGAAACCGGAGTACACAAACTGTTTCTCCCTCTCTCCTGAAGGAATGGCAATGTTAACTCAAATATGTCTCTGCCAACCTTGATTGTCTTTGAAATTAAAGGAAAAAGGTAAACAGAGCAAGGTCTACTGTGATCACTGGGGAAAATAAAGTCAACATCCTAAGCCAAACCAATTTAGGACTTTTTAAAGAGTAAGTGTAAATAGTTTAGATATAACAACAACAAATTCAAAAAATGCACATTAAAATGTTTACTTCAAAATGTAGACAATTCCATTTGTGTATAGTTTTTACATCTGTTTTTAATGATATCAAATTATTGATTGTTCATTTTTCTCATATTTATTTAAGCATTAACTATAGAATTTGCAATCTGATCTTTTTTTTTTATCCTTCCAGTAGACTCTTATTTTTGCTAGGTTTGAGTCCTATTTTACTTTGATCTTTAGAGTATATAATTATTTTACTGTTTATTTATTTCTATGAGAATAGAAAAAAAGAGTTGACCTAGGAGATCTAGATGTGGCAATTTGTAACAGAATCACATAGCTTATGTTTAGGAAATCATGGTTTTGATTAAGAAGCAACCATTTAGTTCCCACTGTTTTATTAAAACAGACATTAGCAGATAATAGGAAACATATTTAACGATGTAGCCTGCATTTTGTTTAGGACATCAGTAAGCTAGCTGCAGACTTCCTTCTGTAGCTAGCATAAGCCATGGTATATGCACACTGGTAACTCGGTGAGAATGGGAAGCGGATGGCAGGGAGGGACAGACCTCTCAGACTTCGGCCTTCTTAGGAGGAGGCCAAAGGTACCAGTCTGCTCTGGCTGCTACTGAGTTCCAGATTTGCACATCAATACTTCTGTTCATTTTGAAAAAGGATGGTCACAAGAAAACCTTAGAAACCAAACCATGAGTCTTCCGTGAGAAACGGATGAGACAGGAAGTCCCTGCACATCCATTCTTAGTATGAGAAGAGGTAGGCCCAGCACTTCCTGCTTCCTGAGGGTAGAAAGTTAATAAAAAACGCACTTCTCCAGTATTTGTTTTCTGTACACCATTATACCTGTCATGTGCTCATTGTTTTCTTCCCACTCCCTAGGCTGATGAATCAACACCACTTGAACTGTTTTATGGCAGCTTATATTTACTTCACACATACCTTAACCTTCCCTTTTCTCCTCCTACACACACACACACACACACACACACACACACAGATCCACACTTTTCAACAGCAATGACTAGCATTTTGAACAACATGTGTACACAGTGTCTCCCAGCCTCTTCAGGTGTGGATCCTTGACCTACTGAATGAAATCAAGGCCTAAGTCTGCTTTTATGGCACTTAAAGATTTAACTGTGCATTTACTATCTTGGGGGGAAAAGAAACCAGAGCTTAAAGAATTGAATGTCTGAAAGAGCAGATTACATGAGTGTTTATGCACACACACACACACACACACACACACACACACACACACACACACACAGAGAGAGAGAGAGAGAGAGAGAGAGAGAGAGACTGTGGTGGTGACTGTGAGCTCACTGGATTGAAGAGTTCCCAGGCTTTCAGAAGCTGGAATTATAGTCTAACATATAAAAGAACACACTCTCTTCCTTTCACTTATAACAGCAGGTAAATGTGATCTAACAAACGACCTTGAAGCTGAGTGATTCTTTTGATTTTTAGTCAAAGACGATATGTTCAAGCACTTTAACAATCCAGTTTTAAAAGAAAAACTTGGAGGCGACACTTACAGGAAGGAAACCCTTCTGAACCACACAATGACACCTCGGAATGAGGAGTTGTCCGCTTCTCTGACACAGAAGTATTAATATTTAAAGACAAATACCCAAACCAGAATCTAAAGGGCTCAGAGAATTTGCGGATATGTTGAAAAGAAATTGATCTCAATTCAGTCTGCAGTACACTTGACCTCTGGATAGCTCAACATGTTTGCTTCCCTTTAAATCATGTATTTACCATGAAATGCTCTCCCTTTTTCTCAATCTGAATTGTGTGGCTGATGCATCCGAAAGCTTGTTTGCTCAAGGGCGATCTTGTAAACAAGCTCTCCGACACTCAATAGCCAGAAGTATTGCTTTGATACACAACACACCCTGTCTCCCTGAGGAAGCCTGCAGATAATAAAACTCAATTCATCCTTCACATCCAGCCACCCACCAGACCATCAGGTGGCCCTCGAATGGGGGCCCTGAGCTGACGGCGAGACTGAGTCAGTGAACACCTCCAGTGAGTAAAGCCTGAGGACAGTGCCACAGTCCTGCAAACCAAGACTGGGATGGCCTTCAAACATCACCATCACAAAAATTACCCCAAATCTCAAAGACTAGTGACATGTACTTCAGTGGGAAAGAATCAAAGGATTTCTACCTTAACATGCTTGCAACGGTAAAATAACACTGATATTTAAAAGGCGAGGTGGTCTAGATAGCATGATATTTATTATGTAAAGGAGTTGTGTTTTCAAGGCTACATATAATTTCTTATCAATTTCTTATATTAATTTCTTATATTAATAGTTCCTACCACTACTATTAATGATTATTGTTGTTCTTGTTATTGAATCATAGCAATTAGTTATTCAGAATTAATTTATCAACATTTTCTTATTTAGTCCTCACAACTACTAAAAGATCTAGATACTTTCATCTCTAATTCTTAGATGAAGATATTGAATCTTGCTGAGATTAAATAATTTGACCAAGTTTACAAACTTAGCAAATTAGAGACCCGGATATGAGTTAAAGCCAGACCATAGAAATCTTGCTTTACAATTCTCCGAGGTTTGTCTCTAAATAAACACACTGAAACCCAGTTTCTAACCAAAGCTTTCTTGTTGCTTTGGCAGTCATTCCGTTTGTTAATCCGGAGTCAAATCCTAAGTGTTATGTAACTTGGAATAAAACTCCTAAAGTCCCATCCTAATGGGTTTTGGCCTTTACAGGGATCACTGGTGAAAACCACAAAGCTGATCAATCATGCTAGGAATTCTCTTACAGTCCTAAGACTATCTGACTTTTAAGGGTTGAACTTTACGACAGAAATGTTAAGGATCTTACCTTCATAAATACAAGTATATATATATGTGCATGTGTGTGTATGCGTGTATGTATACACACACACATATATATGCATATATTATAAACAATAGCTACAATTAAACATCTATGTCAAAGAACTAACAACTTATAGACCTGAGGACCTACAAATAGGCTTTGAAAACGAAAAGCTGAGATTACCTTTAATCTTCTTGTACTTTTTATACCATCTCCCGAACTCCTGGCACTTGGTTGCTGACACATTGGCGTAGTATGTGCTATTTACAATGGATGAGATCATACTCTGAAAAGAAAGGGAAAATCAGTGAGTCTTCATATGCACGAATATCCTTTTTTTTTTTTAAGACAAGAAGGGACCCATCACAGCCCATACCAGTTTTCTTTGTCTTTTAAACTTAAAGCTATGACTTCTCCTCGGACTAAACTATTTAATAATAGCCAGGATGACCTGAGCTCACTGTCCCTTAAGTGTACGTTCATAATGCCAATGCTTTCTAAAACGAAAGTCAACCCTAGAGTGCTGTCAGAGATGGAGGAAGCAGGACATGAGGATTAAACGCAGAGGGAGGGACGGA
>CABHPR010146942.1:0-15657 GCA_902168415.1 Peromyscus melanophrys
CTATCCCATGCATGCATCCTGTGGTTGATTCATACAGAAGGGTAGAGCGGGACACTACATATCAGCCTTCCTTTAGTGGATGTCGAAGGAGCGTGGCTCCTGGACACAACCTGTTCCGAAGTTTCAGGGAAAGTGGATGTTGTGATTTGGTGGCCAGAGTTGTGAAGTGAGATGAATGAGCAAAGCCAGCAGCCTCCTCCCTCCCCTGTGGAGTTACTGCTGTTGGATCTTTCTACATGATCTTCAGGCATTGTTCCCTGGATAGCTAGACAACATTCTAGGCAGGAGAGTGCACTCATAATTTTAGTCGTTTAAGATATAGTATAGTTTAGTGATGTATCTTGTAACTGTTGACATTGTTGTTCACGAAACAACAGTTTCATTGACGTCTGAAAAGGCCCATGAAAATAACTATGGCTGTAAAACATGGTGATTTATATAAACCTGGAAAGATAAATATAGGAAAGTATATAAAGTATACAGGGCTTGTCCATGGAGTATGAACATTACGTGCGGCTGGGTAATTCTGATGAATGGCTCTGCCTTAACTGCTCAGCACTGAGTTAGACCATTTGTGATTGGGCATGATTAGGGTGATTCCCTTAGATTGTGTGGATCTGATATAGAATGTGTTACGTTTTGTTTCATACAATTTGAAGGCTAAATACTGTAATGCTGGATATGATTCCAGGAGGATGTCAGCATTTGCCCACTAATTGACCTGTTTAAGAACCAGCGTTAGCCAGCCTAGTCTACAAAGCAAGTTCCAGGACAACCAGGACGGTTACACAGAGAAACCCTGTCTTCAAAAACCAAAAACCAAAAAAAAAAAAAAAAAAAGAACCAGCCTTAGCCTGCTTCCCAGTTGCGGTCTGGAGGCAGAATTAAAATATGTACTTAGTCCTATTTAGATGTGTCTGATTAAAAAAAACTCATCTACAAAGCTAATGAGCCTCATGTTAGTTGCAAGTTAACGCAGTGGCCTTTTTACAGTCAGCTCCCCAGCACTGCTCAGTTCTCAGAACTCAGGTGTGGCCGAGCCTCTGAGTCGCTACAGGAATGGAGGCTTTGAGGCAAGGCAGCTGCAGCTGGGGGCAGGGCAGAAGCAAACGTCTGGGAGGCAATTTGGGTTACACGCTTAATTCTGCCACGCCCCTTCCTTTGATGTTTGGCCACAGTAGGAACTTGACTACAGTTCTCTCCTGTGTGAGGGAGGAAATAACATGGCTTCTACAACATGATGGGCCAGGTGATGTGGAAGCTACAGTGTTTTGTGATAAAGTCACTTCAAGGAGAGACTGGAGTTTTTAAGTCCCTTACTGGACAGTGTCAGGAGATTTGTGTTGGAAATGGGATCTGTGGGCTGAGGACCAGGGAATTTTCCTCCCTCTGATGATGTGGAGGCTCCAGAGGAAGGGTCACAGAAAATCATTGTGTCTGGCTGGTAGAAGCTCTTCATTAATGTTTTTAATGACAGTTGTCCAATCTGGAGAAAGCCTGCAGAAGAGAAATCTGGTGTCTTGGGCCTTGGGCAGGAACAGTGCTGTGTACCTCTAACCTCCAGAAACAGTTCTTAGCTGCTCTGTGTCTTGTCTCCTCCTCTTGCTGCATGGCACCAAGTGATCCCATTCCATGAGCAAGCAGTTGGGCTCTGGCTGGTTTCAAGTGGCTCAGCTGAGAGGCCGAGGCATCAGTAGAGATCTGGACTCGTGGAGAAGTGCTTAGGTCCAGGTTAACCTGCTTCTTCATTCTAATCACAGAAGTCCTCTGTGGGTCACCAGAAATTAGGGGTCTTTTGAGCCCCCCAAGAACCAGGGGCCCCCACACTGGATCTGAAGAGCAAAACACTTGAGCAAATTCCATCTGAGGAGTGGAGGTTAAATAGCCCCCAGGGATGAGCCGGCTTGCTCTGAAGCAACTTCCTTGGTTGGGAGCCAGAGGGCTGGATGCCCAGTGTCTGGAAGCACACAGGATTTAAGGCAGAATGCTGTACTCCAGAACCTTCTGTGCTTTTCAGCTCAGTATGGAGGAGTTTTAGTCTCTAAAATTATAAAATACAAACCTGTGACCTACTGGGTACAGGACACAGAATTCTTGCCATAGAAAAATAGACTTGACCCAGTAATAAAATGTTTGCAGATCAGTGCCATCAAAAGATAAACATTTTAAATTGTAAGCATTGCAAAAGTTCTCTTGCTGTTTAGTCATAGGCATGGTTTTTGTTCTAGCTTTTTAAACATGGTTTACATTTGAAAAGAATTAGGGCAACCCTGTATCTTTGATCAACTCAAAGTCTCTTTAGGGGGAAGAGCTTTGACACTCCAGTTTTTAACCAGAAATATAAATATGCATCAGCTAACACTTTTCCAAATTAGGCAATATAAACTTCACATTTTTCACAAAATCTAAATGAATAAGAGGCCTCTTTTATGCTTAAAAGTGACTGTCTTTGACCCACACTTACATTGGGTCTGTATGCCATTATTTTTGGTACAGCTTGTCATTAGTTTTAACTTTGACCTGAGTAAAGAAGAACTTTGGTTGTGCGAGTTTGTCTGTCATAATTATTGCTTCTTAGGTCAATATCAACATTTTAAGTGGAAAGAAATGTTCTTGAATCATGGGACGATTCCCACAATTTATGATATGTGGTGGGATCATGAGTTCAGCAGCACAGAAAGAGTGGTTACAGTGCTCCTTGGATGAAGCCCAATTCAGGCTCTTGGGGGAAGAAGACAGGGCAAATTCCTGTCTTCCCACCAACTCCCTTACACACCCACGCTCACACACATTCTTCGGGGAAGATGGGTGAGCCATTATGTGGTGTGACAGAAAGCCCCTTCCTTCATTTCTCTACCCCAGAGCTATAAAGAATTCCTCATAGTCGGATCCACTATCGATACCGTTTTCTCCACTATGTGTGACTTCCTGGATATTTCAGTGTGTCTGTCATTTCTCACTCTTTCTCTCCAGTTATTTGGGCACCAACATGTGTAAGACTTACAAAACGCATTAGCCAGGTTAGGAGAGAGCCATATAAGACCCAGATGGGAATCCAAGAGATTTGGAGGGGAAAAAGAGAGAGAGAAACTTGAGGGTACATGGTAGAGCCTGTTAAGAGAACAGGTGTTGGCACTGTCCGTGGGGGAGTTCCAGCAACTGACTTTGCCTGCCATAACTTGATGCAATTTTTATCCAGTTTGGTGTGGGGTCAGGAATAACAGTTTTTTGAGTATCTACTATGTGCCATAATTTTGTGACAGTTATCTTGCTCATCATTAATTCTGCAAATTCTATGTAATTATTCAGCTTTCACAGAGGGCTGGTAGTGACAAAGCCAGGAGAATTCATTGCTTTCACAACTATTTTTAAGACTTGAAGTGCTTGAATGCATATACATTCTGGGTTTCATTTTGAATCAATTGAAAGGCAAAGATTAAGCCTTCTGATTTCTCCCCACAACACTCACTGTTGTAGCCACCTACTGTGTATAAACCACCCCAAACCTAGTGGACTAACTCACTGGTTGTCTGTTTGCTCTTGCAACTGTAATTTGAGCATGGCTGAGAAGGAGGCTCCCCTCTGCTCCATCAGGAGTCATGGTGGCTGGCTGGACTCATGGCTGGAGCTAAGGGCTGGGTGCTTGCTTCCTCCCACATGGCTCCTGCATGTGGTTGGGCTGCCTGACAAAATGGTGACTGAGTTCTAAGAACAAAAGTGGGGGTCGGGACGGGAGGGCTAAGTGGAAGCGATACTGACTTCCATAAAGTAGTTAGGCGGTCACAACGCATTACTTTCCCTGGGCACTGTTATTCTAGTAATCACAAAGATCTTATTGTTAGTTATTTAGCGGTGCTCTTACCCTGCGAGGAAATGTCACGAAACACGACAGAATCCACTAACAAGAGTTTTATTAAGGTAAGAGAAAAGGACAGACAAGTGCTCAGGCCTGCAGAAGAGACACGGGGGTGGACGAGGCGGCGGCGGAGGAGGAGGAGGAGGAGGAGGAGGAGGAAGCCAGGAATATGGCGCCGGCTTATAAAGGCTGGGTGGCGCATGCGTACATAGGTTGATGTGGCTACTCCACGCATGCGTGTAGATCACATAGTCGCCTTGCGTGCTCTTATGCAACCATGCAAAGCCACGGGGTCCTGGTCACTCAAGATGTCTTGGCCCGGAAATGGCTATTTTGACCCGGAACTGGCTAGGCAGAAGTGTCTAGGTCCGCCGGACATGCACAACCATGGGGGCGTGTTGTGGATCTATCACTTATCACCTTCCAGGATGAAGAATGCAGATCCTGCTTTTTAATAGGGGAGGCCAGGGCTCCAGGAGGGCACATGGTGTGGAAGGAACAGCCGTGGTGCTGTATGATAATTATTTTTTCAGCAAAGTAAGAGACTCAGCTCGCTCATTTGGGAAACAGGCTCTGTTAGAAGATCAGGGAGGAGTTGATATCTTCCCGCTGCCTGGTTGTGTGTGTGTGTGTGTGTGTGTGTGTGTGTGTGTGTGTGTGTGTGTTCTTGCCCATGCAGGCATTGGCTGACATAGTGTTGTCTTCTGTAATCACTTCTCCATCTTATTCTTTTGAGGGAATGCCTCACTGATTCTGGATCATGCTGTTTAGTCCGATTGGCTGGATTTCTTGGGGTCTGCTTGTCTCTCTCCACACCCAGCCCTAGGATTACAGGCTCTTACTGAGGTGCTAGTGATCTGAATCCAGGTCCCCATGCTCCCACAAGCACTTTAATGCACCGAGCCATCTTAAAGGGGTTGTCTAAAGGTAGTGCTTACCTTCTCTACTAGCTCAGACAATGGGAAACTTGTTATCCAGTAACAACTTGGATTTTTCTAACACACTTTGGAGGATAAGGAGTCATGGGCAGCTAGAGAAATTTAGAGAGAGAAAGGAAATTGTTATTGAAAAAATTAGAAGTGAGAACTCTTGGCTATTCCTTATCTGACAGATATTTGTAGAAAGCCTACATATCAAACATTGTTCAAATCCCCAAGAGATAAAAATGAATGATGTATTCTTCTATCCAGGGAACTAAAGGTGGAGGAGGGCAGGAGGGTTGGGGCTGGACAGAGAGACATCTGTATGTCTGTTAAACCATTGCAACTGAACCAAGGATAGGTACGGAAACGAAGCTCGTGGAATATCGAGGACAGCAGAAAGCCTTGTTTTACAAGGGAGAGCTGTGAAAGGTAGAAGAGATTTGCTGGGGGATGTCTTTCTGTATGCTGTGAATATTTGTTGTTCCCATTGGTTAATAAATAAACTGCTTCGGCCTATGGCAAGGCAGCTTAGAGGCAGGCAGGAAAGGAGAGAGACAGGAAAGAGAAAGGCAGAGTCTGGGCAGACGCGAGCCAGCAGCCCAAGGAGCAACATGTAATGGGACGCAGGTAAAGCCACAGAACACGTGGCAAAACCTAGATTAATAGAAATGGGTTAATTTAAGATATAAGAGTTAGCTAGCAAGAGGCCTATCATAGACCATACAGTTTATAAATAATATTAAGCCTCTGAATGATTATTTTATAAGCAGCTGCAGGACTGCGGGGCCAAGTGGGACCAGAGAAATCTTTCGACTACAAAATTTAACCCAAATCTTCATTTATTAAAGATGAAGAATCAAGTTCCTAGCAGAAGCAAAGCTGCCAACCCAGCTTTCTTGACTTAGAATCTAGTGCTCTTTCTGGAGTGCTACGTAGCCTTCTTGTACTGAACTGTGGTGTTGGATTATAAGCACATTGGGAGTTCAGATATTTAATTTCTTGTGAAGCTGTCTTTGTCTCTGAATCCAAAAGCAATGTAGGTCAAGGTTTTGATCAGATGTGTTAATGTGGGACTAGGAGAGTATGCAAATAATGGGACTAGGAGAGTATGCAAATAATGGGACTAGGAGAGTATGCAAATAATGGGACTAGGAGAGAGTATGCAAATAATTAGACTAGGAGAGTATGCAAATATGTCCTGCTCAGATTAGGCAGAAATCTTATTGGATCTGAGAGCTTCAGTTTCTGATCTGGCTGAAATTTGACAAGCTAACAGGCATTGTGGAGATTTAATCTCATGTCATTACTCTATTTCTCACGATATCCTGAGGGTCATAGTGATAATATTGGTTAAAGGGTAGATAGGAGACTGTATAACACACCAGTTATAATCCATAAATAAATTATTTTTCAAAGAAATTTGTAGAGTACAACCTTGAAAACATTTGAACCCGAATACTAAACACATTTCTCCCTACCTGTCCTTTTGTATTTCATATATTTGCCCCAGGACCCTTGGAGTTTGACTGAGATAAAGAACAATGATTATTTAACTTTACTAACAGAAACTTGGGGTATTTAGCCTAATTTCAAAAGTGTCTAGAAATTCTTAAAACAGAAAACTTTTCAAATGAACTAATGAAAAAATATAAAAAAATGGCCTATCAGGGATGAAATGAACTTAAGAGAAAAAGAATGAACTTAAGAGAAAAAGAGAGGTGCTACTCAAGAAACTGAGGGCTTTTTGCCACCCCTGGTGTATGGGGTGGATGATGCCAGGTTTTAGAGAAGTATGGACTCACAGTAATATTTCTTGCATCTGGAAATGTTGTCCTGAGCGCCCATTATTCCAAACCTTATCTTGAGCGATTATGTAATGAACTGTGTTCTAACTTTATACCATCTCACTCGTGGTATTGAGAGCCAAGATGAATATGCTCTCACTTTTGTGACTTCCTAAGCCTGTGGTAACTTCTGGAGCTCAGTGCACCAGACCATCTCAAGACTTTTCCTGTTATAAATAAAATAAAAACAACTTTTGTAACAGGATGGCTGCTACGGGCCAGGTATAATATGCTAATTTTCATAGCAAGCTCTATTTTCAAGTACATTTCACAGTTTATGCTTAGTGAGAAATGCTCAATTCTCACCATGTGAACTCCCAGACTGTTTTGTTGAGTGGTGCAGACATAGTTGTCTTGAGAACCTCTGAAGCCAAAATTCAGCGTGCAGATCTAAACATCTTTCATGGGAGTGCGCATGGGAGGCAGTAGTCTATCTTAGCATCCTCAGTAAGTTTTCTGTCTTTGCTGGACCCATGTGCTGACTGGAATAGCATGTGGAACCTAATTCCTGTTTGGCTCTGCATATATGTGCTGGAATGTGTGGATAAAAGGTTTAGCTTGTCTGGCATTGATTCACTCATGAGGAGTTTCGAATTCTGAAACTGACATAGAATATTTGCTTAGTGGTATAATGGATTTGACTTCTATAGTAGACACATAGATATTTGTGGTAAGATATCCCCCCAAATCCTGCAACACTCAGTAGATTAACTGATGGATTCATTGACTCAATGACATCTTCTTGCTTCAAGGATAAAACTCCAGATTTTCTTGGTAGAATTCTAGAGCCTTTCAAGGTCTCTGCAGACTCAGCCCACACCATCCTTTCCTTTCTTTCTGTGGACCCCTTTCTGGAATGCCTGCCCTGCCCTCTCTCTCTCAACTTCGGCATTGGGTTGTTTCCCTAACCAGAGCCGTCTCCCTCTGGCTTCTCTAGTTTGCCGTTGCTCACTGTTTAGAACTCAGCTGAAATTGAGCTTCTTCCAGGAAGCGGCCCTTCCTTGCACACTGCTGCATGCTCTGCTCAGATGGAACTGTCTCCGTGGTATCGATGGGTGCACGACCATTCACCTGAAATGTCACACGTCGACAACAACAATGTGGTTGCTCTCTAGCCCTTCAGCAGGACCTTTCGAACACAGAGTGACATGTTTCATTTCCCTGGTTCTGTATTCTCAGCATGGAGGGCAGCAACTGGCTATAGCAAGTGATCGATGAAACTTTGTTCCTTAAAAATATTGTTTAAGGTGCCTAGCAGAGTGCCTGAGATACAGCAGCTACCATATAAAGAGCAAGCCCTTTGGAAATTGCCCCCCCCAACCTAAAAATGTAGTTATTTTTTAAACTTTTCCACTTTTACAGTGTGGTTCATTTGATTTTAATTTATATTTTTGTTGGTTTGGGAATAAAGTTAGGAGACCATGTCCTTGGTTCCTCAATTTCCTCAAGAATTGGTCAACAGAGGTTGGAGAGATGGCTCAGTGGTTAAGAGCACTGGCTGCTCTTCCAGAAGATCTGGGTTTGATTCCTGGCACCCACCTGGGGGTTCACAACTGCCTGCATCTCCAGTCCCAGGGAATCTGAGGTCTCTTCTGGACTTCTTGGACACTTCATAGAAATGGTGCACAGGTAAACATGCGGACAAAACACTGATACACATAAAAAAGAAAAAGAATGAGTCAATAGGACATCAACAACTACATATCCCCACCCTGGAGAAGCATGGCCTAAGTATTTCAAAAGACTTTGTGTGTGTGTGTGTGTGTGTGTGTGTGTGTGTGTGTGTGTGTGTGTATGTGTGTGTGTTGAGTTAATCAATGAACACTAACAGTGTCAGACTCTGTCTGTAGAAGAGTCTCAGCCCTGCCTCTCTTCTCTCTAGTCTCAATACCTTTCTAGGAGGGGGGAGGGCAGTGGTGTTTATTTTCACTTTCTGTGTGCCAGACCATTTTACATAGACTATTTCACTTTGAATACGCCATTTGAGATAGGTATTTTGATACTGACTTAATGGGTAAGAAAACTGGGACCTTGGGAGAACAAGAAATTTGCCCGAGGGAACCTAGATAGTAAATGAGGTAGTCTTTCTCACTGCGGTACCACCCATCCTTCTGGATAATGTTCAAACATCTTTAATACCTGGTAAACTTGGTTTGTGCATTCCAGTTCCAACAAGGGTTTTAATGGTGCAGAAGCTGAGGCATAGATTGTTTTGGGAACTGTGTTGAGCCCAGGGATCATGTATGGTGACTAAATACAGACTTGGCTGTCGAACTCTATCCTCTGCTGGGGATTTCAGTGGGAAACATGTCTCCCCTCAGGCATATTCGCCTCTCTCCCTGTATGAAGGGTATGATGATCCACAGAAAAGAAATGATGTGACTATACTGATAAAAATAGGAAGTTGAAAAGAAAGAGTTTGGGGTCGGCTGGCTAGAGACCCTAGAGATGGCTGTAGAGAGCTTCTCTTGTTAGGAGAGTGAGGCCCAGGAAGTCAGATGGGTGAGAAGCCTGGCATCTCCCTGTCACAGATGGCAGTGCCTTTACTGTACCCAGAAAGTTTTCTGCTTTTAGAGGAACAATGACTCACAGAAAACAACAACATTGTCTCACTTTCATTCCTTTGATTGAATAAAATTGCATCTTTGGTTTAAAAATGGTTTTTAATTAAAATTTTGAGAATTTATCTTATGGATCCCATATGTACACCAATTCCCCCTTTGTATCCTTCCTCATCCCCTCTCAAATTTATGGTCTCTTATTTTTTATTTGTTATTGTTACATACACCTATAGTTACAAGTATACATACATATATAGCTACATATATATTATACATATAAATTTATAAATACAACCTGCTGAGTCAATTTAGTATTTTTTTATATGTGTACGTCTTTAGTGTTTAGGGCTGACCTCTTGAGACTGGATAAGCTATATGGAAGCTTGTCTCCAGAGAAGACTGATTCTGCTCCCTCAGCAGCCATTCATTGCCTGTAGCTGTTCATCTAGGGGTTGGGCCTTGTGAAATTGGTACAACCTATGTTGGCATGTTGACTAGTGTTGTCCTGCTGGTCTTGTTTAGGAAGTCATATTGTTGAGGTTCCATGGGTGCAGTTTCTCTGTTGTATATAGAAGACTATCTCATGGCAGGTGGCTTGGTCCTTTGAGTCTTCCCGTCTTTCCACCTCCTCTTCTATGATGGTCCTTGAGCCTTAGTGTTAGGGGATGTGTTATGGATGTAGCAACTGGGGCTGTGTACCCCAGTCAGTTGTTCCCTATAACACCAAATAGACAGGAACAGAAAGGAAATTCCCCACAACACAGCATAATCAAAACACTAAACATGCAGCACAAAGAAAGAATATGAGAAACTGCAAGGGAAAAAGATTAATTAACATTTAGAGGAAGGCCCATTAGAATAACACTTAACTTTGCAATGGAGACACCAAAAGCCAGAGAGGCCTGGACTCTAAGAGACCACAGATGCCAGCCTGGACTACTTACTGCACCTAGTAAAAGTACCAGTCACAGTAGACAGAGAAATAAAAACATTCCACAATAAAACCAAGTTTAAGCAGTATCAGTCTATCAATCCAACTCTACAGAAGGTATTAGAAGGAAAATTTTAGTCTGAAGAGGTTAACCATACCCAAGAAGACACAAGGAGTAAATAATCTCAGAACAGTAAATGAGGGAGCAAAAAAAATCCCATCCCATAACAACAAAATAATAGGGATCAATAATCTCTGCTTGTTAATGACTCAATTTCTCAATGAAAAGACATAGACTAACAGACTGGATTAGAAAACAGGATCCAACCTTCTGCTGAAATCAAGAAACACACCTCAACATCAAGGATAGATATTACCTCAGGGTAGAGGGTTGGAAAAAGATATTCCAAGCAAAAGGACCCAAGAAGCAAGCAGCACGTAGCTATTTTAATATCTGACAAAATAGGCTTCAAACCAAACTAATCAGAAGAGATAGAGAAGGACATTACATACTCATCAAAGAAAAATTCCACCAATAGGATACTGTAATCCTATACAGTAATGCACCAAACACAAGTTCATAAAAGAAACACCACTACAGCTAAAATCACATATTGACTAACAGTGATAGTGAATGATTTCAGTACCCTATTCTTGCCAATAGACAGGTCATCCAAACAAAAACTAAACAGATAAGTCTGGAGTTAAATAACTTCATAAATCATATGGACCTAGCAGACATCTATAGAACATTTCACCCAGACACAAAAGAAGATGCTTCTTCCTAGCAGCTCAAGGAACTTTCTCCAAAATTGAACACAAACTTGGATACAAAGTGAGTCTCAACAGATACAAGAAAATTGAAATAACATCATGCACTCATGCATCCTCTCTGACCACTACAGATTAAAGCTGGATATCAATAATAACAAAAATGGCAGGAAATATACAAATTCATAGAAACCAAACAACTTAGTACTGAATGAAGTGCTGAGGCAGAAATCAAGAAGAAATGAAAAATCTTTTCTAATTGAACAAACATGAAAACATGCTGTGGATGATTGTTTGATAAATAAAGTGCTGACTGGCCAGTAGCCAGGGAGGAAGTATAGGCCTGGACAAGGAGAGAGGAGAATTCTGGGAAGTGGAAGGCTGAGGCAGAGAGATGCTGCCAGCTGCCATGATGAGAAGCAACATGTTAAGATACCGGTAAGCCACAAGCCACGTGGCAACTTATAGATTAATAGCAAAGGGTTAATTTAAGATATAAGAACAGTTAGCAAAAAGCCTTCCATGGCTATACAGTTTATAAGTAATATAAGTTTCTGTGTGCTTACTTGGTTGGGTCTGAGTGGCTTCGGGACTGGCAGGTGAGAGAGATTTGTCCTGATCGTGGGCCAGGCAGGACCAGGAAAACTCTAGCTACAAAAACATACTCAAACCTTTGAGACACAAGGAGGGCAGTTCTAAGAGACAAGTTCATAGCACCGAGAGCCCACATTAAGAAATTGTAGAGATCTTATATCAGTAACTCAATGACACGCCTGAAAGTTCTAGAACAAAAAAAAAAGAAATAACACGCCAAAAGAGTAATGGTAAGAAATAATCAAATGTATGGTTGAAATCAGTAAAATCGAAACAAACAAACAAATAAGAAATACAAAGAGTCAATGAAATGAAGAATTGGTTCCTTGAGAAAATCAGTAAGGTTGATAAACCCCCAGCCAAATTACCTAAAAGATATAGCAAGAAGATTAATAAAATTAAAGATGAAGAGAGGGACATTTCAGCAGACACTGAAGCAAATCCAAAGAATCATAAGAACGTGCTTTAAAAGCCTGTTCTCCACCACACTGGAAAACCTAAATGAAATGGGTTAATTTCTTGATACACATGACTTACCAAAGTTAAGTCAAAATTATGTAAGCAATTTTAACAGATCCATAATCCCTAGTGAAATAGAGGCAGAAACCAAAAGTCTCCTAACCAAAATCAAGGTATATTAAGTGCAGACTTCTACAAGATCTTCAAAGAAGAATTAATGCCAATACTCCCTAAATTATTCCACAAAACAGAAACTGAAGGAACATTTCCATTTTTTATGAGTCCACAATTACCCTGATACCTAAACCACACATAGACCCCAACAAAGAAAGAAAATTACCAACAAATATCCTTTATGAAAATAGATGAAAAATTTCTCAATAAAATATTTTCAAACTGAATCCAAGAACACATAACAAAGATTATCTACCATGATCAAGTAGGCTTCATCTCAGAGATTCAGGGATAGTTCAACATAAATAAGTCAACAAACATAATCTGCTACGTAAACAGAGTGAAAGAAAAAAAATACATGATATCTCATTAGATGCAGAAATGTCCTTTGAAAAAAAAATCCAACACCCCTTCATGATAAAAGTCTTGGAAAGCTTAGGGATTTAAGGGATATACCCAAACACAATAAAGGCAATTACAGCAACTCACAGCCAACATCAATCCAAAGGGGAGAAATTTAACATGTTTCCACTAAGACCAGGAACAGGAAAAGGGTGTCTACTTTCTGCATATTTACTCAGTATAGTACTTGAAGTCCTAACGAGAGCAACAAGACAACTCAAGGAGATCCAGGGGATACAAATAGGAAAGGAAGACGTCCAAGTATCTTTCTTTTGCAGATGATATAATTTTATATAAAAGAGATCCTAAAGACTTCACCAGTAAATTTCTACAGCTCATACACACTTCAGCAATGTGGCAGGATACAAAATTAATACACAAAATCAGTAGCTTTCCTACACACAGATGAAAAACAGACTGAGAAAGAAATCAGGGAAACAGTACCTTTCACAATAACCTAAAAGATACCTTGGGATGATACTAACAGAGCAAGTGTGGTAGTTTGAATGTAACTGGCCCCCATATTCTCATGGGGAGTGGCACTATTAGGAGGTGTGTGACTCTCAACCATGTCTGCCTGCATGCTACCATGTCCCACCATGATGATAATGAACTGAACCTCTGAACTGCAAGCCAACTCCAATTAAATGTTTTCCTTATAAGAGTTGCTGTGGTCATGGTGCCTTTTCACAGCAATAGAAACCCTAACTAAGACAGTGAGGAAAAGACTTGTGTAATGAAATCTTTAAGAGACTGAAAAAAAAATTAAAGATGACACCAGAAGATGGAAAGATCTCCCATACTCATGGATTGGTGGGACTAATATAGTGAAAAATGGCCATACCACCAAAACCAATTTACATATTCAATGTAATACCCATCAAAATTCACAGAAATTGAAAAAAATTTCGTTTCATATGAAAGCACAAAAAACACAGAATAGCTAAAATAATCCTGAATACTAAAATGACTGCTGAAGATATCACCATCTCAGATTTCAAGTTGTATTAGAGGGCTCTGGTAATAAAAACAGCATGGTATTGACATAAAAACAGACATGTCAATCAATGGAACAGAACTGAAGACATAGACATAAGTCCACACACCTATGGACACATGACTTTTGATTAAATAAAAAAATGCACTGGAAAAAAAGACAGCATCTTTAACAAATGGTGATGGTCAAACTGGATGACAGCATGTAGAAGAATCCAGATAGACCCAATATTTATCACCCTGCACAAAATTTACCTCCAAATAGATCAAAGATCTCAACCTAAGATTATATACCCTGAATCTGATAGAAGAAAAAGTGGGGAATAGTCTTGAATTCTTTGGCACAGGAAGACTTTCTGAACAGAACACCACTAGTACAGGTACTAGGAATAATTACTAAATGGGACCTCATGAAACCGAAAAGCTTCTGTATGGCAAAGGACACTATCATTCAAGCAAAGTGGCAGACTGCAGAATGATTATATACATTATTTATTTGTTTGTTTTATATCCGGGCCTCAGTTATACCTCCCAGCCCTCACCCCACCCCTTCTTTTCCCACCCCTCAATCCACTCCTTTTTCTTTTCTGTTTAGGAAGGGCAAGTCTCCCATGAGTATCAATAAAACATGGCATATCTAGAAGCATCTCCCCATGTATTAAGGCTGGGCAAGGTAACCCAGTATTGGGAGTAGGGTACCAAAAGCCAGTAAAAGAGTTGGAGACAGCCTCTATTCCCACTGTTAGGAGTCCCACAAGAGGACCAAGCTACACAACTGTAACATATATGCAGAGTGCCTAGGTCAGTCTCATGTGGGCTCCCTGGTTGTTGGTTTAGTCTCTGTCATGCCTCTGGATGATGTCAGAGGCAGAGGAGCATTACTAGAAAGACTTAGCTCCAACTAGAAGCTTGGAACATCCGGCCGCACCTCCTGAACTCCAGGTATCCGAGAAGGGGACTGATGTTTAGTTCAAGTACCAATAGCTAGCGATCCATGAGACTTCCATTAGACCGTGCAGATATAGGGAGCTTCTATATGGGTGACCACATCAAGGTGCGGGTGGGCAGTGTGTTCAGAGAGGGCAGGAAGCCTCCTCCCTCTCAACTCCCCTTCATATCTCTCCCGTTTGGCTGTGTAACACGTGTTCAATATAATAAACGTGATAGTTACTTAAGTGTTGTCTGGGTTCCGTGAGACGTTCTAGTAGTAGACATGTGGAGAGTTGGGACACCCCATTTGTAGTGTGGTATAAGTGGATGTAGTGTGGTGGAATAGAGCCCCACAGGGCTCTGGACTAACTCTGAGCTGTGAGAGTATTAAACTGAATTGTTGGAACCTGGTTGGTCTTAGAGAAGCAGGGGACTGATGATTGTGGAAAGATCAACTCATTTTCTGTCCAATTTCAACATTAATCATTTGGAGACAGAAACTTCAGGCCAAGAGGATTGGGCTAATATTAATTTCTTCTAAGGTAGGAAAATTGGCCTAATTTAACACATTTCTTTGTGGGAAAGTATTCCACAGTTCTCATGGTTGGCAGCGAGTGCCATGCAGGGATTAAGAAAAGAGAACTGTTACAACCTACAAATATACTCAAGGACCCTATGATGTTGGAGTTGATCGAATAACAGTTTAATCTGCCCTTCCTCTTAGTATGTGCACTTTACAGGATGGATTTGAAGTCAGTGTTAGTTAAAATGCTTTATTCCCACAGATATAAAAATCTGAATACAGAACAACCGATGGTACAAAGTAGAGTACTAAGCAGTACTAGAGGAAGAGCCTGGAAGCTGCCGTCTGGTCCTGGTTCTGCTATGAAGGATGGGTTGACAGGGTAAAATGTACGCTCTTTGAAAGCACAGCTTTCTGCCTAGAACTTGTTCTTATAAGTCTAGAGGCCGAGTTCATAGCCAAGGTTCCAGCAGGGCTTTCTGCTTAGGTTGCAAATGGTTTATTTTTCCTTATGTTTTCACACAGGGACATGGGGGTGGGGGGAGCAGAGAAAGCAGGAAGGAGATGATGGCAGAGGGCAAAAGAGGTGAGAGAGAGAGAGAGAGAAGGAGAGAGAAGGAGAGAGAGAGGGAGAGAGGGAGGGAGAGAGGGAGGGAGGGAAAGAGGCAGAGAGAGGGAGAGAGGGAGAGAGAG
>CABHPR010146942.1:15667-42144 GCA_902168415.1 Peromyscus melanophrys
GAGGGAGGGAGGGAAAGAGGCAGAGAGAGGGAGAGAGGGAGAGAGAGAAGGAGAGAGGGAGGGAGAGAGAGAAGGAGAGAGGGAGAGAGGGAGGGAGGGAGAGAGGGAGAGAGGGAGAGAGAGAGGGAGAGAGGGAGGGAGAGAGGGAGGGAGAGAGGGAGAGAGAGGGAGGGAGGGAGATAGGGAGAGAGAGGGAGGGAGAGAGGGAGAGAGAGGGAGGGAGGGAACCTGAGTATGAGCTTATAAGGCCATGGACTTACATTAGAAATAGACCCCACCCTATGATCTCATTTAACTCTTATAGAGTTAGAGCCCTTTGTGGTAAAGACCCTACCCCAAGCAAGATATGATCACACTGAAGGTTAAGCTTCAACATGTGACTTTGCTGGGACACAGTTCATGGAGCTAGGGCAAATGTGGAGGCCCTGTCTTTGGGAATGCCTAGGACAGAAGCATGTCTGGTCTAGGCTGGATATGATGATGCTATAGTACCAGTGATAAGTGTGCAAACAACCTTTGTGAGCTACTTTTGAGAGTAATGGGATGCTACCTGCAAGTGCTGGTATTTAAAAACAATTTTGGGTATTGTGAAAGTATTCCAGATTCTGATGGGTGGACAGTATTTTGAAATTAAAATGAGTAAAATGAACAAAAATAAAATGTATTTAAGGTAGAGGGAATACATAAGGAAACAGGCAAAAAAAATGGAAAATAAGAAAAATCTAGAGGCAGACCAGATGAGTTGAGAGATGCTGTCTTAGGAGGATGATTTGGTGCTGATGAGACTGTAAAGCCTGGAAATGGGACGTTATGGAGCGATATCAGAGGCAAACGGGATTTGCCTTCATTCCACCCACTTGGTTGCCATTGACAACACTGGAGCAGGGGAATGGGAGCATCACATGGGGTTTAAGCAATAGGGAGAAGATTCCATATCATACTGTGCTCTAGAAATGCAACATGGGACGAATGAGAGTCTCATTTCCCAGCAGCCACGTGCCTGAATTGCCTACCACGACTACAAAAGTAGCAATAGGCCACTTGTTTCAATCCAAGTTGCCACCCTGGATTGGAGCAACACAAATGAATTCTCTTACAGTTCTGGAAATCACAGTCTAAAATCAAGATGTTGGCTCAGCTGTTTTCCCTCTAGACTCTTCAGAGACAGTTTGTTTCCATGACAATGCCAGTGTGGAAGCCACTTACATGTTTTCCTTTGTGGCCCGTTCTCCATCATCAACCTTAACAATGTTACCTACTGCAGTTAAATTTCCCTCCTCAGCATCCTTGTAATATTGGATCCCTTATCTCAGTGTTCTTGGCTCCAGCCTATGTGCAAAGACTCTTTTCCTGATAATACAGCATTTTCACACCTCCTGGGGGTTTGGATGTTGGTGTCTTTGGGATGTTTTTATTCAGCCATTTAAAAAAAATCTAAAATTAGTTTGGAGATACATAGTTCGGTGTTAGAACACTGGCCTGATCTTCACCACTAAAGAAAAAAAATCTAAAATTAAAAATTTGAAATTATTTAATATTTTAATACTATGTAAAAATATTGTAATGAAATCAATGTACAAATTAAAAGAACAAAAGAGCTGGAGAGGTGACTCTGTTGGTAAAGTGCCTGCTA
This sequence comes from Peromyscus melanophrys, assembly GCA_902168415.1. Lineage (NCBI taxonomy): Eukaryota > Metazoa > Chordata > Mammalia > Rodentia > Cricetidae > Peromyscus > Peromyscus melanophrys. The sequence continues at coordinate 17,301 of CABHPR010146942.1, forward strand.
TATAAGAATGAGGACCATGGCATGGGTGGTTCAGTGGTAGAATTCTCGCCTGCCATGCGGGAGGCCCGGGTTCGATTCCTGGCCCATGCAGAGTCCAGTCCCTTTGTTGGGTGGTGATGGCGCATGCCTTTAACCGCAGCACTCGGGAGGCAGGGCCAGGTGGATCTCTGTGAGTTTGAGGCCAGCCTGGTCTATATAGTGAGTTCCAGGAAAGGCACAAAGCTACACAGAGAAACCCTGTCTTGAAAAACCAAAAAAAAAAAAAAAAAAAAAAAAAAAGAAAGAATGAGGACCTGGGTTCTAATCCCTGTCACTCCACACTCATGTAAATGCCAGGTGTGTTAGCGCACACCTACAGCTCTATTGTTAGGCATGCAGTGGGGTTGGAAACAGGTGGATCCCCGAACTTCAGTGACCCACCAGTCTAGGCAACTGGTAGACTTTGGGTTCCATGAGAGACCCAGTCTCTACAGATAGTGGGAGAACCAAGTGGAAGACGTTGGCCCACAACCTTCCACTTCATTATGCCTGTGCACATATGTGCAAAGGCATCCCCATATGTATACACACATACACTGTAAACATGCAAATATACTCAGCACACACATATGAAATATACATAAAGTTGCATATTAAGTGTGTATACATGCATTTCCCATTAAATTTTGATTAGAGAGTACTTCAAAGCTGATCTCATTTTGAATTGAGCCTTTTCACCGTCTCAATGCTGATTGGGAATTGGCATTAAGAAAGTCGTAGGCTATAGCAGGAATTGCTAGGGAGAAGTGGGTGACAGGCCGTGCTGTCAGCTTCTGTTATGGACAGGGAGACTGCTCAGTTGTCGGGGAGGGAAATAAGTCCTGCTTTGGATAAAGGAATGAATTGTTTCGCATGGAGGTAGGAATGTGGGTCTGGGACTCAGAGAGAAGTCAGGCTGGGATTTAGACTGGCTTTGCACAAGAAGTTGGGGTAATGATGGTGGTTGTGGAGGGAACCTTGGACATACCTGTCTAGAGGTCCAGGGAGGCACAGAAGACTGGGGGGGGGTCTAGAGGGAAGAGAAAGGGCTCAGAGTGGGGGCAGAGCCACTTCTATGGCAGCACAAGGAACCTCTTGGTCTGCTATCTCTCTTCAGATGGGATGTGCTCACTCAGTCCTCCATGGCAAGAGCAGGAAGACGCTGGTTCATTAAAGAGCGATGTTCCAGTTACAGCTACTGAGTAGGTCTGGCCCTGGCTCGTTTGGTGATGCAGAAGATGAAGAGGATGCTCTCATCTCTTCCTTCTCAGTTCCTCAGCAACCTCTCTCCATCCAGATACACACAGCTGAATGATTACCCAATCCTCATCCAACATGGCTGTTTCGAAAGGTCTGTGACTTTACACTTCTTTGGAACAAATGGCTCCTGTCTACAGCTTTGCTTCGAAGATCTTCAGCAGGTAATTTTGTGTCATAGTTGAACATGTCTCAGGCAGCCAGGGCTCAGATTTCATTTCTGTCTCTTATCGAACACTGGCCTCCAAGCTTGACTCTTCATACCACTTTGCCTTAATTTCTTACCAGAAAAATGAGATCAGTCTCACAACCTCTTTGCGTTGTCGTAAGGATTAAATCAATGCTATAGTTCGAATGTTTGTGTCCCTCTCAAATCTGAGTTGTGTTTTAATCCCAGTGTGACGGTCTTGGGAAATGGGGGTCTAATGGGGTTGTTTAGATCCTGAAGGCTTGGCCTATATGAATGGACTAAAGTTGTTGCGGGGGTTTGTTCTGGATAGAAGACCCTTTGTGTTTTCTCTTGTTCACGTTCCCTGTCACCTCTCACCAGGAGTTCCGCCATGTTGTGATAGAGCACAAAGAACCTGATCAATGCCAGTACCATGCTTTGGACTTGTGGCCCTACAGAGATCTGAATCTTATAACTTGTATTGTTTATAAATCCCCCAGTCTGTGGAATTCTGTTATAGTAGCAACAAACAGACTTGTAGAATCTATAGGTGTATATTTATTAATACAAACATGCTTTCTCCTGGTCCTTTCCAATCATTTAGAATAGTGTGTCTCTATTTTAGCAATATATAAAGACTGCTCTGGTGATTCACTCGTTTGTCCCCTGCTAAAGTGATGCTACTAATTCTGGTCCTGCACTAAGACAATGTGTCCTGTAATGAAGTGTTGTGTCACAGACAAATTGAGGGGCTTGACCCCATCAGTGTGTAATTGATTGATCCAGGCTTTAAAAATTAAAATGAGAGAAAAGTGGAAAATTGCATATACCTAAAGCAATATTTATATCAGACTATATGTCATTTTATTTTATGATATTATCCATATGATTTTTTCAATCAATAAAGACAGAAACTTTGAAGAATTAAAAGTTTCCTAAGTCCCAATAAATGCTTCATTGAGAAATGTTTGTCTGCATACTTTCAGAAAACCAGGCTATCTGTTGTTGCTCAGCATGATGGGAAAGGCAGCCATATGTACCTCCCTCCTGTTCTCTGGCTCCTTACACCAAAACCAGGTTTATGAGCAGAAATGGAAGATTACATTCTTCCAATTCTATAATTTATCTGTTAAGAAGATTAAATCAAAGAAATAGATGCACCCAAACACATGCATTTTAAAGATGCCCAACTCATTCACTGGGGACGAGTCTATTGAATTTTTTTATCTGCAGAATTTTCCAAGGTTGCACTCTGGCTACCCGCCCCACTCCACATACACACTGACATGCCTGCAGGGTGCTATCTGCTTTCTTTCTCTGAGGTGATGGAGTGTGGTGCTCTCGTGAGTATGATTTCCAGCTGCTGAGATGGGCAATTCTTGGTTGGGTGGTTTTGTCTTCCCCAGGACTCCAGCAGCATCTGGAGTTTTGAGTCCAGTCTTGGGGAGGGGCATTGCTACCAGCTGAGTGGGGAGAGCTCTGGATTGCAGCTAAGCATTTATAGTGCACAGGACAGATGGCCCAACCCTGACTCCTAACTAAGCATTTTTTTGCTTCACATGTTAATGGTGATGGACATGGATGATCCCTCTACAGCCTGCACAGTCTAGAGGCAGAGATGGGTCCCTAAGCAAGGGTCAGAAGATGCAGTAGGGCCCTCTTGTTTTAAGATGAGCATGTGGTGGTATTGTGTTCCCCAAAATATTGTGTACCCTAATAAACTTATCTGGGGTCAGAGAACAGAAAAGCCACTAGATACTTAGGATAGGCAGTGGTAGCACATGCATTCCAGAGGCAGAAATCCATGTGTTCAAGGATACAGCCAAGCATGGTGACTCACGCCTTTAATCCCAGAAAGCGAGCCTTTAATCCCAGTGGTGGTAGAAAGCAGAAAGGTATATAAGGCGTGAGGACCAGAAACTAGAAGCTTTTTAGCTGGTTAAGCTTCAGGCTTTCGAGCAGCAGTTCAGCTGAGAGCCATCGGGATGAGGACACAGAAGCTTCCAGTCTGAGGAAACAAGACCAGCTGAGAAGTTGGCCAGGTGAGGTTAGCTGTGGCTTGTTCTGTCTCTCTGACCTTCCAGTGTTCACCCCAAAACTGGCCTCAGGTTTGACTTTATTAATAAGACCTTCTAAGATTCCTGCTACATGAGCACATGTGATTTTTGTCATTTCTAGGAAGTGTTGCAATAGATGCTATTATTGCAGAGAACACTGGGGTCTGGAGCCATCTGTACAGCTCTGTAGTGCAACCATCTTTGCACGACCATTTTCCTGGGGGTCTTGTGGCCAGCTAGGCACACATCTGCACTGTGTAGTCTTTCTCTGTCATATTTGGGTAAAGGCAGATAAGTCCCCAAGGGTGAATTGATTTTGCTTCAAGTGTATCACTTGAGCTGCTAAAGGTCACTGCAGGTGAGATGAATGGTCTAGAGTAGTGAGTGGTTCTCAGCCTTCCCAATGCTCTGACCCTTTAATACAGTCCCTCATGTTGTGGTGACCTCCAAACATAACATTATTTCCGTTGTGATGTCATAACAGTAATTTTGCTGCTGTTATGAATTGCAGTGTAAATATTTGTTTTCCAGTGGTCTTAGGTGACCCCTGTGAAAGGGTCGGTTGACCCCCCAAAGGGGTCGTGACCCACAGGTTGAGAAATGCTGGTCTTGGTCTAGAGACAAAGCTGAATGTTGTAACTAAGCCATTACCTTGAGGTCCCTGTGTACGAAGATCAAAACATAGCACCAAGGTCATCCATCAGCCTTGGAATAATAGACCCTGATGGGCTAACTTCATAGGCACATTGCTCATTCTTTTTCTTTCCTTTAAATGTTGTTTTTTAAAAATTAATTTTAAAAACTAGTATACAGAGCAATAGGTTTTCTTATGAATTTTCATATTGACATGTCTTTATACCTCTTTCTTGTCCATCCCCTCTCCGATTGCCTTCACTCATCCCTTCTTTCCCTTCTTTCTGGTACTCTTCCTCTCCCCCCACAGCGCCCCCCTCTGCTTTCATGTCACACGTATTTCATTACCCTCTCTCAATTCCCTCCCCTTCCCTCTTGATCACTTTCTCACCTCTTAGAACCCGCTTCATACTTTCATGTCCTATCTGTATATGCCCCTCCATCCACAGACGTAATTCTAGATTTCACGTATGAGAGAAAATACACTACAACTTTATCTTCCCACGTCTGGCTTGTTTTGTTTAACAGAGTGATTCCCAGTTCCATCCATTTTCCTGCAGATGTTATGGCTCTATTCTTCTCCATGGCCAAATGTTGTTTTCTTGATCCATCACTCTGTTGATGGGCCCCCAGGCTGGTTCCACTTCCTGGCTGTTGTGACTGGTGCAGCAGGGAACACAGTTGTGCAGGTCCCTGTGGTGTGCTGACTTAGCATCCTTGGTGCATGTACACGGGACTAGTTGCATCATTGGGCCCAAGCTCTAGTCTTAGTTTTCTTAAGAACCTCTGTGATGAGTTCCACAATGGCAGCCCAAGTTTACATTCCCACCAGCAAGAATAAGATCTGCTCTTTCCCCACAGCGTCCTCTGCATGAGCTGTCATTTGTTTTTGTTGATGGGTGTTGTTCTGACCGGGTGAGATGGAATCTCGGAACAGTTTTGACTTGTACTTCCCCAATAGCTAAGGATGCTAAGCACTTTTTCAAGCATTTGTTGGCCATTTAATGTTTTCTTTTCAGAACTGTCCATTCAATGAATTTATTGATTGGATGATTTTGGTTGTTTAATTTTTGAATTTTTAAAATATACTCTAGATGTTAGCTTCCTGTCTGATATGTAGTTGGCCTAGATTTTTTCCCCCACTCTATGGCCTGTCTTCTTACTATATTGATTGCTTCACCTGCTTCTTAATTATAAGCTTTTTAATGACATGTATCCCATTTATCAATTCTTGTGTGTATCATTGGACTCCTTTTTAGATAGTCTTTCTTATATGTTGAAGTGTTTGGTCATGTTTTCCTCAAGCAGTGTATAGACTTTCAGATCTTGCATTACAGCTTTTATCTATTTTGAATTGGTTTTTGGGCAGGGTGAGATATAAACTTCTACTCCCATTGGTCTCCGTGTGGAAATCCAATTTTCTTGGCCTCATTTATTGAAGAAGCTGTGACTGTCCAGCTCCAATGTTTATTTTTTGACACCTCCATCAAAGATTAGATGGCAGTAGCTGTGTGGATTTATTTCAAGGTCCTCTGTTCTGTTCCACTGGTCTACATACCCATTTTTAATCAGTGCCATGCTGGTTTTATTGCTATGGCTTTGTAATATGATTTGAAATCATCACACTTAGTCTTTCAGGGTCTATGAGTAGCCATTGCTAAAACAGAAGCATAGCACATAGCTAGCAGGTTGTTATAAAGATTCAATAAGACCCAGTGCACACAGTGCAGCAGAACCTGAGTACATTTCACCTTCATAAACTTAGGATCTGAGCTGAAAATTGGATTACTCACTTAGTTAAGGGAGAGACTCTTTCTGCCAATGCCCTAGGTGGGCTATGAGAACAATAGAGTTTGAAGAAAAATGTACACACATTTTCCTTGTACCAGCTGAAGCTACTGTGCTCTAAGGGGCTGGATATTGTTGAATGGACTTCCGAGTTTGGTCTAGATTTTTTTTCTTCCTGCTCTAGCTATGTCAACCATGTCTCAGTCTCTGGTAGGCTTGCCATAGCCATGATGGAACAGGCTTTAGAGCTGTTTTTTTTTTTTTGACAAATTTATGTCTCATTTTTACTTTCTTCATGACCTGTGAACATCAGGAACCAAAAGTCTGTAGGCATCTGAGGAGGCAGAATTAGCCAGGGGACCTAGATTGCTATCACAGCTTTGGCTTGTGAAGTTGTACGACCCTAGACTCTCTGACACTTAACCTTTTGTTTACCTCTGACCTCAGCTTGACCATAATGGTTATTAGGAAATTCACCACCCTCTGAAAGGAATGTTTGGAAGGTTAATGACATAATTGTGCCTAATCCTGGTGATGAGGAGAGAGTAAATGTCTATCTTTTGGAAATGTGTAATAAATCTTCCAGGTAGATTGCATTGCCCTTATTGAACTAAACACATCCTAAGGGGAAGCCCTGAGAAGAGCTTTCAAGGGAGACTTTTCTCCCCCTTAGTGGCCTGAGAGAGTTTCAGCACTTCTAAAGTAGGGCCAATATTTTCTCAGCGCTAGTGGTGTATTGACATTAAAAAGCCCTGAGCTCCCTGTGAGGAAGGCACCTGGTACCATTGTCTAGTTAGGTCAATATGCAAACATTTCCTTGTGGTCTCTACTGAGTCAATTACTATGCTTGTCTCCAAAACAGGGGAAGTCAAATGCTTCACCTGATTTTTATTTTATTTAATCTCACAGATGACTTCATCTTGATGCTGGTTTGCAGTGAATACAAAGGTGTCCCCCCCCAAAAAAAGTAGACCCTCCTAAAAATACTTGCCTTTGCCCTTTTTGCGGCAGGGTACCCTCTAACTCTTAGCTAGTGGTGGTTGCAATTTCCCCTTGACTTGAAAAATAAGAGGGGGGTTGTGGTACAAAACTTCGAGGATTGTCCTGAATACCTGGAGAACGTGGGGGAAATAGTGTGGGATGGGCTGGGGTGCAGGGAACATAGACACCTGTGCATCCCTGTGTCAGCTGTGGCTCTTAAGCCAAGAGTTGACTTCATGGAAGGAAGAAAACCAGATGTCTATGAGCGTTTATGAATGTTCCCCACATGATGCGTTTTCGACATGTATTCTCAACATGCATTCTCCCTGGCTTAGTATTTGCACCGTCTTTCTGAAGGGTTATTATTATCCCTGGTCCCACAGACGAGGACAGAGTGACTGGGTCACTTGCCCAGGGTCACACGACTTGTGAATGAGAGTCAGCGTTCCAACCCAAAGTAGTCTGACCCCCTAAACTCCTGTTCTTTTCCATAAACCAAGACCCCTTTACAAATAGCAAATGCTTCCCTCATCTTCCCTTTCTGTTTGGTTAAGTCACCTCTTGACCGTTTTTCTCTCCCAAAGGATGTTGGAAAACTGAGTTGTGGAAGACACACGGGCATGCAAGAGTGGAGGCGATAGTCCTTTTTGCAAACAGGGTAGATAACCATTACTGCAAATGCCATTGCTCTGGTAGTTTGTAAAGTACTTAGGATATGAACGCAACCCTATTATTACCTAGTAATAGTGTGTATTGTTATAATAGCATACAATTATTTAGCTTGGGTAAAATTAGAATGCTGTATATTTAAAAAGTCATCCCTGTTCTGCTTTGCTATAGTCACCGAGGAACGCTGTTTATTTAAGGAATTTCATCATAATCTGCTTGACATAGGAAGCTGATTTGCATTTACTCAGAGTTTTCACCTTTACTCAGAGACTTCTGTTTTCTAGTAATATCCACCAGTTTGCATTTGTTGACAGTGGGCATGCACTGGTTCCATACGAGTAGAATTCGTAACATTCTTAATAGGAGAAGTTTCCATGGGAACCATTTGGCTGAACCAACAGAATGCTAGTGTGTTTCAGACAGGCAATCGCTTTGAGATGTACCTCATCCCAGATGTGTCTGTGTCCACACTGCTGGGCACCAAGACCAGATGGTGACAGACAGATGCTACAGGCACCCAGAAGGAACTTTGCCATTGCGGCAAGCTTACCAAAAAGCTCTGCCAGAAAGCAAGGAGCCAGGCAATTTTCTTCAGCTCTTTCACGAAAACTTTGGGGCTGGGGTCATTTTTTTACTCCTTAGGTTTCCTTAGAAGAGACAGTTCAAGTCAATATATTTTATTCTGTAACTCCTTAACAGTGTTGATAAATTTTTTGCTGGTAGATATTTTGAAATAGTGTGAATTTACTTTTCAAAAACTTCCAGTTCTGAGAAATTCTTGATCGTTCTGACTTTGTTTCTTCAACGAACATGTATTTATTTGGTCCTTCATGATATTTCTAATCTTCTATAAACTTATTTAGATTTGATGTAGCACACATGGAATTTATACCTGGGAACACTGGATCTGTGGTACACTTTATTATCAGCCAAGAGCAAAGTTCTATTGCTCATCTTCCACCATGGAGACACCACGAAGAACTAAAAATTGGTTTCTTCTAGGGTCTGATATGTTTCTGATAGCCAGAGTTAAGATAGAGGAAGTCTTAAGATGGACGGTGATTAAGTAAATGGATTTTATTTTATGTTTTTAAGGACAACTTTTACTCTTTAAAATGATCCTTTACGAGAGAGACTCTATGGGACCTTGAGGCTTTGGGGACTGCACACTTGAGGCTCCTCCTGTTGCTGTGAGACCGACACCATGCCCCAGCGCCGGTTTCTGCTCAGGTCTGCGGAAGAATGAGCGATTCATATTTAATTCCTGGCTTTCTCTAGCTGGAACGTCTCCAGGGCCCCGCATGGAAGCTGACTGAGTGTTGCTGGAGAAGCACGAAGGGCATGTGGTCTGAGCATCAAGGGTATGAAGGTACTAGAACCAACTCAAGTTCCTGGGAACCACTCTGGGCATGGAGATTATTGGAGCTTGGACTTCATCCACCATTGTAGCCAGCAGCCCGGAATCAAATTAAATAATGGAAACCGGATCCAGCTTGCCTAAGGGTTTGGCGAAAGGGCCAATGTCTGTTCATGTTGATGCTTCCTGCTTTTCCCATGCCTACTTCAGGGAAGCACTGAGCTTGGTGCTAGATCCTCTTCATCCAAGTGGCTCGGTTCAGGGCCCTGGCTGGTAAAGGAGGCTCCGGGCCCTCCCCTTCCCTGCTTCCTTGATGTGAGTTCCCCTTTTGCTCTTCCTTGCTTGCCCTGTGAGTCAGGGTGCAAACATTCGGGCTGCTGTCTGCTCCAAGGGGCAGGGTGAGTCTTGTCTAGTGAGGAAGAAGCTGGCTAATCTGGCTTCTGTTTTGCAATCTTTTGGGACCGACATGCTTGCAACAGAGGATTTCATGATGAGTAAATTTTGGTCTTTCTAAAAGGAAAATGCATCCACTGATGTATTTGTCTCCTGGCTGTGGTTTCTGAAGTCAGATTAAATTACATTAAAAGCGCTTTTCTCATTGCCACCGGTCTTTGACTATTCAGCTAGATATTTAAAAAGATGATACGTGGGTGAAAGATGAAAGCTGAAGAGCTGTCCCTGCCCTGGGGGAGATGTTCTCATGGGGAGGAAATGAATGCTGGGCAAAGCAGGGAGGTCATTTCTAGGCAGCTGGATGGATAGAGTTCTCACTCCCGCTGTTCTACTGTCTCCTTCTCCAAGTGTGGCATAGCATTGCCAAAGGAATGATGTTAAGCTCTTGCAAACAATTCCATGGCTTTATTTTCACCCTGGGCCTCAGGAAATCAGGGCCCCATCCAGTGTTCTCTTGGCATCAAGCTGTGTCTGAGCTGCTCTAAGGTTGGGTCTGGGGTGGCTTGGCACAAGGAGGAAAAGAGACAGCAGGGCAGGAGCCCTGTAGGACTGGGCCGTTAAGAATTCTTTGAGAATCATCAGGCGAGAATTTACATTTCTAGACAGCCAGTAAATGTAAACCTCTATGTGAAAGCCTTGCTAATGTTAGCAAAGGAAATATTTTGAGCAGCACTGTACTAATTTCCTTTTGTTTTCTTATTTGAATAGTTTAGTTTCCCTTTGTTGACAGATTTTTCTCTATAATCTGTCTATTATCTCTATCTATCTATCTATCTATCTATCTATCTATCTATCTATCTATCATCTATCCATCATCTATCTATCTATCTATCTATCTATCTATCTATCTATCTATCTATCTATCATCTATCGTCTATCTACATATCACTTTTTCTAACAGCCTACTTACTAATTATTTATATGCATCTTATCATTTAGCTGTGGAGATTTCTGATGGGGGAGACTGAGCATACTACTGAGATGTTTGCGTGGATAGCAAAAGTAGTAAGCAAGAAAGCATAGCATTTGCCTATCATTATTTAGAACACCCAAATTGTCTATAGGAAGCAAACACAGGTTGTGGGCTGAAATTTCTCCTAGGTCTGGAGTGTATTGGGGAAGCACCCACACTGAAAAACAGTGGTCACTCTGCTGTCTTCTGTGATGGACAGAGAATAAACTAATTTAAGAGAACTGGATGAGGTCATTTCCTCCCAGCTTGGCTCAAGATTCCCTCTAATCTCATTGCTGGGATGTTTTCTCTTGGCTTATGGCCTTGTTAATATCCCTGAGCTGTCTTATCAACCTTTTACACCTTAGTGTGAATTAGTTTATTGGCTTCTTTTCTTAGAACCTGGAGAATGACGAGGAGAATGATGGAGATGGTAAAAGAGAGAAAGAGCAAAGGAAAGGTGACTGGCTGGGTGTACTTGAGGTCAACGGCTGCTTTAAACCTTGCCTAGCCTGGCCATGCCTGTGGGCTCTGCCTCGGGGCTGCCAGGAGCAAGGCTGCCTGAATCCTTCAGCAGGTCCCCAAACAGAACTTCTTTCTCTTAGTGAGATGTGACATCTGTTTTAAATTAGGTCAATCTTGAAGATAACCACACAATCTGCTCCCTCTTTTGACTATGCGTGAAGCCCTAGTGAAAATGAAGAGCTAGAAGGAAGCAAATTATTACCTGCATGTAAGTTACTCATGGATTGGTGCATTCATTTTTTAGGCCACCAATAAGCGATTTCCGGAGAGTACATTTAAGCTGACTTCAGTACAGTCAAAAGTTATTGTAGAGAATGGGTAGATTCACAAGTCTCTATGTAACATCTTTCCTAAATTCATTAAAAATACTTAACATATGGGATTTATATTTTTTATGAACAAGCATCTTTTAATCATGTTCAATAAAGTCTTTGTAAATTATTCATCAGGTGAATATATTATTAATTACATTTTTCTATAAGATAAGCATCTGCAGCTAGGTTAGATTGTTTGGCTAGGACAAGTTGCTATACTTAATTTTGTCTTTTGGATGAATCGTCCTAGCTCTTGAGTCATTCAAATAATATACTCCTTCTAGGTTCCATTTAAGTTATATCATATATAGTTATTATATACATATACACACACAGTATATATATATATATATATATATATATATATATATATATATATATATATATATATATATAAAAGTATATTGAACAAGCTGGTGACTTTATGCTAACTGACCTATGGAACCATGTTTCTGTATTTCTCAGTTTGATATTACTGTAATAAAATACTTGAGGTAGTCAACTTTATACACTTAATCTTAGCCAAAAGGCCAAGAAGCAATGCAATTAATTGTATAAGGAAAAAAAGCTTTATTGAGATAGAGGCTCAAAGTAAAAAATGGCATAGTGCAGGCTGGGCAAAGGCCTGCCCTCGACAACCTCCCCTTCACGGCATGGTGATAATGTTGGAGGTATACGTCAGAGCCAGTCAGTTCACAAGCTAGAAATGAGAAAGACAGAATGAGACTGGGATCCCACAGTGCCCTTTGAAAACCTGTCCTCAAGGACTAAAAAATCTCTCTGGCTAAGCTCCACCTTTTAAAGGACCATAGTACATCAGCATCTCACCACCCTGGAGATCAAGCCTTTAAAACAGGAGCCTTTCTTTGAGATACCTTCAACACTTAATTACAGCAGTTTACCAGAACACTCATCCTTGCTGTCTTTAGATGGTTGAGATAGGATCTCACTGTATAACTAGCCTCAAATCTTGAAGCTGGCCTGGAACTTGTGGCAATGCTCCTGCCTTGGCTTAGAATTCTTTTCCTTGTTTGGCTTTGGGTTAGCACTGGCCATAGTGTTTTGTTGAATAAAGAGCCTAGGTGAAGGTGTATTGCATTCTGAAGGTGGGCGCTGGGCACCAGACACTGGCAACTTAGAAATGTTGCCATTTGCCTGCCGGTTTATTTGATATGTGGCAGGACCCAGGCCTGTGGCTACTGTGTCTCTGACCAGATCTTTATCAGCGTCCCCAAGAGGAAGCCAAGTGGCTAGGCAACTCTGTGAGGGAATGGTATCTACACATTCAAGTTGAAATTACAAGAGACAGGCAAGGCCCTACCTCATCCTGATGGCTACCAGAGTGACAACCTTCCCTCTTGCCTGAGAGCCTGGATAACTGCAGTGAATCATACCGGTCACAGATGATGGCCCTGCAGATCTCTCCATTAGGCTACATGGCTAGCTTTCTCAGGCGCATATTATCTAAGCCTGATAATAAGTATTTTTTCCTTATTATTTGTTGTGATATAGTGACAACTATGTATGTAATCCTGACTGGTCCATAGAAATTTGGATTTAGTTAACATATAAGCTCTCTGGGTCTTGTAAGAAGTTATCCGTATCATTTTGGAAACTCTGGAGAGAAACAGAAGGAGGGGCAAACTCAGCAAGATCGATACATTTTACACTTTCTATCATTCTGTCTTGTTACTAGAATTGTGTTTGACACATAATAACCCTTCAGTAGATGCTAAGCAGATGAGAGTCCTATGCCTGTCTTCTTTATCTCTGGAGAGGTAAGATGTGGTTTCTTACATATTTCCGAGAAGAAGAGTCAGCCAGGAAAGGAAGAACGGAGGATGAGGATGGAGAAGAATCAAGAAGGAAGTAAGCAGTGAGCTGGCAGAGGTTCAGGAGAGGGCGGGCAAGGATGAGGCCATTTGCGTTAGATTTGTTGAGTTAGAGGTGAATGACGTAATATTGATTTCTACAGTTTTCCCCCTGAATAGGAGGAGATGCGATCTTCTCAGAGTTGGAGGGCGGAAGAGCAGAGGGTGGGGAAAAAGCAGCAGAAGCTGAAAATTCGCTGAATGGAAAGGGAAAAGGTGACCCTGTCATTCTTCTCCTGTAATAGTCACAGCCTTGCCGAGGAAAAGGCTGATCTACATAATGAATGTGGTGCTGGAGTACAAAAGGTAAAGACACTTGAATATTTTTGTGCCAACCCCATCATCTAGTGATCTTCCTGAATCCCCAAAACTCTAGGATCTCTGTGGTATATGCTTATAAAATATGTTGTCCTTTATTTTTGTGTCCTAGCATAATTTTCTCTTCCCAAACATCCCTCCTCGTGTGCCTGTGTGTCGTCCACAAATGCACGAATTTCGCTATTAGTCATCTTACCCCGAGAGGGATCTGATAGAATTTACAAGTCATACTCTATTGACACATTATATTGAGAAAAGAAATCAGCTTGAGGGTAAATATAGAAAAAGATATGCTATTCACAGAGTAAGTTCCTCAAACAATTTTGATCGATTGATGAAGTAACAACCCAACAAGAACATTACGGTTGATAGACATCATCCCAGGCCCGTGAGTTCCTGCCTCAGGCACCTCCTACTGTGATTAGATTGTATTTATTAAAGAAAAAAACTTGAGAAAGATAACATAAAATAGAATCGTATTTAAATCATAAGTTTTAACATGAAAACTTTTACTTAATACAAGTTCTCTTTTGTATCTTTTGTAGAGAAGGAAGGGATCTTTATGTGATTTCTTCCATTCCTACAGGGCCACATCTGTCTTTTGGGGCGCATGAAACAAGTATTGTTGCCAGTTGTTGAACCTCTGTATGGAGAATAGATTTATCTTCTTTGGGGAGCACTGCAAAAATGCACATTGAATTCTTTTAAAAATATTTTTACATTATCTCTTCTAAAAAGAGAGGCTTTTAAATTATACTTACTTATTTTATACCTAAAGAACCCCTTAAACATATCTATTTGTCTGTCTCTGTATCTATCTACACACACACACACACACACACACACACACACACACACACACACATACATTTTTGAGACAGTGTCTCACTAGGTAGCCCTGGTTGGCCTGGAACTCTTTATGTAGACCAGGCTGGCCTCAAACTCACAGAGATCCACCTGCTTCTGCCTCCTGAGTGCAGGGATCATAAGCATGCAATACAACACTTAGCCCATATTTTTCATATTTTAAAAGAACTTTTGCCAAAAGAAAGAAGAGAAAAGAAAGGAAGAAGTTTGGTGGTCCTGATTAATTAATGCCTCCCCAGATCTTCAGTTACAAGGAAAAGAAACCACTAACCATATCCCAATGGGATCCTGTCACAGGCTGTTACTCTTCAGTAGCCACAGGCATTGGAAACCATTAGTAAGACACCTCTACATCTCCTTGGTTCAGACAGAGCTTTTCAAGAAAATAAAATATAAACCAATACAAATGATTTGTCACCTCAGTCTTCAGCCCTACAATTCCCAGGTCCTGTAATTTTCAGACTGTATTTCCCAGCAGCTGCGTGATTGTCTAGTGACAGATTGTCTTCCTGATATAGAGATAGCATCTACCGTTAATCAAGTTTTGATCACTACAGGTCTTTTGGCATCTAGAGTGTTTTTTTTTTTTTTTTTTTTTTTAACGTTTCAATGTAGACTCGGATGAAGCCCCCGATGCATTCAGCGTATTTTTAGGGACATCTGAGTGGTAGGCATGATGTGCAGCTATTTCCTCCTAACCGCAAACTTCTCCCTGGAGGGAGATCGTGAAATCCAGGAAGCCAGTGCACCTTACAAGACTTGGGAAACTCAGAGTTAAAAGATGGACGAGGCTTCTACTTCACATCAGTGAACAACTGCTGGTTGGCTAAGCTGCCTGCAAGCCATGTGGCAAGCTCAAGGGATGCCGCTCTGGGGTCTGCCACCCATGCTGGGCTGGGCTTTGGTGATGTAACTGCCACTGCCTCACCTGTGTTCTGTAAGCAACTCCCACTAGATTGACATTTCTGAAACTGGGGTGGGGGAGTGGCAGTCCCTGAGTAAGTAAGCATTTTCTACTCTAATGTAAAACATTTAAGTTTACTTGATGATCATTTAGAAAAATTAAGCATGCTCTTGGTCATTGTGAGGATTAATTTATAACTGAGTAATAGTTATGATTTTGGTGTCCCAATTATACATGTATACTTATGAAGAACATCAGTGGTAGCAAACAGAATCATTGACACGAAGAAATTTATTTTCTGCACGACGTCACGGATCACATTATTTTTTAATCTGTTAACAACACACTTCTAATTTCTTATCTAATATATATATTATTTAATATCTAAATTTGCTTTGTTGTACATTTGTATATGGACACCAGGAGAAATAATAGTGAACACTGAGCTATATGACTCCTATGACTTGCATTTAGTAGGATTATGACCAACAGCCACCGGCTACAGGTTAGAAGTGACATGTCCTCCCCAGGATGGTGTTCTTGAGCAGGTGGCCCCCAGCTGATGGTTCTATTTTGGAAGGTTGTAGAACATTAGAGAAGGGCTTACCTGGCTGAAGTTGGTCACTACGGGTGGGACTTTGAGAGTGAGGGACAAGGAGTGAGATTCCCAAAAGGCAGGCAGATTGGGGGTGGTTCACAGATAAATAGTAAAGATGACAAACTTCTGACTTCTCCCTCCCCCTCCTGATGGCCCTTTTTATCATGAGGAGGGGTTTATAGACTTCCTCTAACCCTGTGCTCTCTGCTTCCTGGTCCATGATCCCTGAAGAATCCCCCAGTCCCTGCCCCCGCTGCTGCCAGACTGAGCACTTCCTGATTCTGTGTCTTCTCAACCATCACGGACTGAAATCCTTCTGATACCATCAATCAAAATCAATTTTAAGTCATGAAACAGTTTCTGCTATGTATTTGGCCACAGCGATGGGAAAAGGGATTAACACACTATTTAAGCTGAGTGGAGTCTGCACTCGTGTGCAAAGTCACAGGATTACCTTCCTTTGAAGGAAGTTCCTGTTCACAGTGCCTCCTCATCCCAGTCCCTCCTCATCCCAGTCCCTCCTCATCCCAGTCCCTCCTCATTGGTGATTATTCAGGGGAGCTGTCTGACGAGATGAGATCCCTTTTCTGTATTTCCTTTGTGTTGGTGAGAATGATCATGTGACAGGCTATTGTCTTCCCACTTTCGTCCTCTGCTTCTGAAGTGAGGGGAGGCCCACCTAAGTGTGTTTGGAAAAGCAGCGTTTAGAAACACCTTCAGAAACGATCTAGTGGCGTATAAACACATTCATGCAGGTTGGAGACAGTGCACCCTGGGCTGTTTGCAGACCACGTTTTCAGTTCTTAAACAGGGCTCCCAGGTTCCTTCTGGTATAGAAGATACAAGCTGAGGCTACACCAAGCCTGTATAAACGCCAGTGAGACTGACAGACACTAATAAAACAAGGAATGGCATGTAATGCAATTTGCAAGTATATTTAAGTAAAAAGTCTTAAGGAAACTTCAAAGTTGAGGTTAGGAATGGATCTGGGATATGCCAGCAACACTTTCGAGCACTGATAACCCTGTCTAGGGCTACTTTGCTAGAACTCTTTGGGAAATACCAGGCATGGGAAGTACAGAGTGCATAAAGCCATCCTCTTTTCAGTAGACCTCGGGGGCTGCCTGGGAGATGGGGAGGGTGTCTTGTGAGGTCTCCTTGTGCAGGATTGTGAGGTCTCCTTGTGCAGGATTGTGAGGTCTTCTTGTGCTAGCATCATGAGGTTTTGTGCTAGCATCAAGGGCATGGAGGTGTTTTCTGGATCACCCACCACAGCACTGGTGTATTTTAATCTACAAAAGCATACTTGGAGCACATAAGGAGCTGTAGGCATCTGCGATAGCATCCCTCTCTGTTATCTTCCACTTATGGATTAGAAGGCTCTAAAGCAGCTGATGTTCCCTTCACCCAAACTTCTCATTCTGATCGGATCCTGATCTCTGCTAACCACGCGCCAGGCCCATTCATTAATCCCCCGAAATGAAAGGAGCTGTTCACTGGTGCCTGCAAGCTCTACTCACCCACTCCTACAACCCTCCACCTCCTCACAATACTGTCTTGAATTTAGTGTAAAAGTTATTTCCTGTTTCATGATGCCCCCTTATCATAGCATCTGTTCCAGTCAAACCGAGTGAGTAAAACACCGGGATCAGGTCTCCTCTTTATCTTTCCAACTCAGGGACCCGTGAGTCAGTGGGTCAGTTATTCAGATGTTGATCCAGAGACATCAATCTGTCTATCTTCTCCGCCTTCCAAACTCCGTGGAGCTCTGCCCCATGGATAGAGATTCTAAGAGATGACAGCGGAGTGTGAGCTCAGGACCCCACCCCTATGTGTATTTATATGCTTTCAAGTTTATTATAAAATTTTTATCTGACTGATTTCTCATCTCAAGGCTTACATTTTTCACGTACTAGTGAAGGCATATGTTCTTAGGGAAGGGGCTTTAAGAGAACAGACAATACAAGCTTAGAGAGAAAAGTGGAGATTTTTGCCCTGCCACACTGGGATAATGTACTGCTTTTTAATACTTCATTCTTGATAATTTGGTAATTTTGCTACTAAGCTGCTCAAATATTCAGAAATCTCAATATCTTTAGTACAAAGAAATAATAAAATTAGTCAAAAGCCTTTGAAGCCCCTGAAATATATGCATTACCATTGGTAGTGATGTAAAATTTAGAGCATATTCTGCATGTGTTCATACAGAGCCCGTTAATCTTCATGTATTACACAAAACTAATATGGCTTAGCCGGGGCAGAGGTGGTATTGCCTATTTCATGATTACCAAATTCTTACAGGTGGATCTTGGAAATTGGTACATCTTATATACTCTCGAGTGATGTTTTTCTGGGGGGAATCATGGCTTAAGAAACACAGGCCGGTGTCTATTGCCCCTTCCCCTCAGTGATGGAAGGCAAACTTTGTCTGTGGTGGCAGTGTGTCTGTCCATCAGGATGACGTTCTGTCTCTCGGTACTGGTGTGGGCCTGTGCCTTAGTCCTGGCTCCTGAGATGCTAGAATGTTAGCTGGACTCCTAGGACAGTGGTGGGGAAGAAAGGGTGAGCTTGTGATGCCCCCTCCCCTTGCTGCTGCTGGTAGAAACGCAACTGTAATGGTTAGGGCAGTGGTTCTCAACCTGTGGGTCATAACTTCTTTGGTGGTTGCATAACAGATAGCCTGCATATCAGATATTCACATTATGATCCATAACAGTAGCAACATGACAGTTATGAAGTAGGAACGAAATAATTGTATGGTTGGGGGTCACCACGACATGAGGAACTGTATTAAAGGGTCGCAGCCTTAGGAAAGGTGAGAACTATTGGGCTGGAGCCTTAGCCTTCTCATAGCCTATGAAAAAGTAACGGATGAGCCAAGTATCCCTGGGGGTGCCCACCTGTAACCCTCCAACTTGAGAAGGCAGAAAGTTCATGAGTTTAAAACCAACCTGGGCTCCATAGGACGTTGTAGGCCTGTGTGAGAGACACAATAAAATGCTGTCTTAGAGGGGGAAAAGTCACATATGGCACAGCAAAGACATGAGGGCTGTGACAGTCTGGTCAAGTCCTCTTGCCTGAACTGTACACCTCTCTCTTCCTTTACATGCTCTCACCTCTTGAACTGAAGCTACTGCATTTGGGTACCTTCACTCCGAGATAAGCTTAACTCCAGCTGAAAACCATTGTCACTTTGATTTCTCATTAGCTTCAAAAGACCAAACTGGGCCTGCAGAGATGGCTCAGGGGTTAAGAGTGTGTCCTGATCTTCCAGAGGGCCCAAGTTTGGTTTCCAGCTTCCATGTCAGGAGGATCACAACTGCCTGTCATTCCCTCCAGCCCCATGGGATCTGACAACCTCATCTAGCTTCCACAAAGATCTTTGTCCCGTCCATGCACACCTCCCTCTCTCTCTCTCTCTCTCTCTCTCTCTCTCTCTCTCTCTCTCTCTCTGTCTCTCTCTCTCTCTCTCTCTCTCTCTCTCTCTCTCTCTCTCTCTCTCTCTGTCTCTCTCTCTCTCTGTGTGTGCTGTTTCTAGATGTAACTGAAGAAACAGTGCTTCTGGGACCAACTTATGAAGATGTGACTGAAGTCACATCAAGGAGGCAGGCAAACGACAGACCATCTCTTAAAGGACTTTTTAGAACTTGAAAGGCAAAGTAGCTGAAAGCTCTGACAAACAGGAAGACCTCCCAGCGCTGAAGATCTCAGTCATGTTGTTTCTCTTGTGACCACCTTTGCCAGTAGCACATATGGAGCTAGGTGTTGTGTGAACACGGACATACATTTCTGCATGAGGTGTCCACCGTGGTTCCCACCATCCCAACAAGCTCTGTAAATATTTACAGTTGTGCAGTTATCTTGCATACGTGCATATTCGGATTGGCTCAGTGGCTCAGGGGAAGGTTCCTCTGGCTACCATAGTTGTGTGCATTGTCCTTGGCCTAGCAGAGAGACAGTGGCACAGTGTAAAGTCTAATAACCAAGACCTGGGTGTCAACTCTGCAGTGTATGACCCTATCCAGCTTGTCCTCAACTCTCTAAGTTCCTGATGCGTGTTTCCCTTCTTGATTCCCTTACTGACAAAGGGGTCCTGTCTCTTCCCGTCTGTCTTCCAAGAAATCCCAACACAGGCAGCTTCATCAGGAACTGAGGTCACAGTGTCAGGCAAAGCTCATTGTCTGGGTTGGCGATTTTATTCCAGGAGAATGCTCAGAACAATCCCCAAACAACAAAAGGCAAAGGGAGATTTACTAATTTCTGAACTTTCTACACGTTTCTTTGGTATACCCAATACCCAGAATAAGGATTTTTCAAAGTCCACCAGACACCTTAATCACACCAATTGTGGAGAGGGTGTGACTTAAATGGAACACAGCAGAGTTAGTTTTAAGTAAGGAAATGGGGTCATGGAGAGGTTAAGTGGTTGGCCTGGGGTTAGATAACAAAATGGTGACTCAACTTCGCAGCTGCTAGATCTGAGGCCGGCAAAGAAACCCAGAGCCCATTTCCTCTTGATAAGGTAGGTACTGTGTCTGTGGTCTGTCTTGGGAAGCTTTTAAAGACCACATTCCTTTTGTGGCTGCAGATGTGATCTGTTACTTTTACTGAAATCTGGAAAGCACTTCCAAGGTCAGCCTGGTATGCCAAGGGCAGAAAAGTACTTTATTGCCCATTGAAAAGCATTACGCAATTCAGAAGAATTGCCATCTTTTCCACGGCATGTGATCGAACATCCAGCATGTTTAAAACAGCCTGTAGGTAAGATAAGATGGGGATGTCTTGGGATGACCATATAAGCCATTTCACAGGACACTAAGGATGTGTCTGTGTGTTCAGCCAGGATGTGCCTGGCATTTTTCATGAATTATTTTATTCAACACTCAGAAGACCTTGTTTACAGGTCAACTTAAGCCCTTCCTAAGGATTTAGAATAAAGTTCTTCAGGGGTTAAGTACCTGACCCAAGCTGACACTGTTAAAAAACGGCCAGTAAAGGATTGGGAACCCAGTTTTGACTGACTTAGAGGCCATGTTCTTTACCACTAAGCTATGTTAAATTGTTATAATACACATATAGTATTTCTCATCTCTGTTACGTTAGAATGTTTTAAGTTAAACTATCATATGACTATAACTTGTCTCACTCTTAGGTACATCAGTGGTCTGATTAAAAACAGAGCTGACATTTTAACAATGAGGTTGATTATTCTATCTGCAAAGCAAAGATTTCTCTTTTGCTGTGACGGTTTGGGAGAAATATTAGTAAGATAGCTAAGGAAATAAAATCGTCCGAAGTATTGAGCCGCAATGGAGTTATCAGATGAAGCCAGGAAAGTTTGTAATATTGTGTTGACTCCCCCACATCTTTTTTGACTTCTGTTAGCCTTTATAGTTCAGAAAATACAGCCCACTAAACTAAAAATATGGTGGAATGGGTATCAATGAGAGATGCTACTTAACATTTGTTCATAAACCGGACTTATATGCATATTCCTTTTGAATGAGAGGCAAGAAGATGAGTAAGAAATATCTAACAAGTACTAGAGAATACTGAATTGTTTCAAGGTGGCAGAATATCACCTTGGATACCGACTAGATGCTGTAAATTGAGCTAAAAATCTTCGTAGGACTCTGTCCTGTCCTTCCTCCTCATCCAACATTTATCTCTTCTTGTTCTCTTTTCTATGTGTTGTACTGTACCCATATGTACATTTGCTTACATATATACATGCATATTGTATGTTAGAATCCAAATATGAGGGAGAACATGCTTCTTATCCTGAGACTGGATGACTTCCCTTAAAACTATATATTCTAAGTCCATTTGTTTTCCTGCAAATTTTGTAATTTCATTTTTCTTTAGCATTGAATAGTATTTCATTTTCATATATGTACCAGATGGTAGACATGGGACACATGAATCATGAAAGAGCATGCAAGGCTAATGGTTTTTCTAGTGTGACTGTCGTAATTTTTTCTTTTGTCTGTAGGTATGTATGGTAGATAAGCGCATAAAATATCATTGACAATGAAATTTAAAAATCCAATGTGAAGCTCCACAGCTTGAGAATGGATATTCTAATTGTATAGAACTTCATTAAGATATATAGACTTTGGGTCTGACTAATCTCACTGTGTGATTTTGTTGTTGTTGTTGCTGCTGCTGTTTTCAAGTGCTTTTTAAAATTTTTATTAAAACTTTTTCATACAATATATTTTGATTATATTCTCTACCCTCCCTCGGATCCTCCCAGATCTACAGTCCCAGGTTTCCATATCGCTTTTCAAAAGGCCTTTAGTATTAATTGTTTCTCCCCATAATCCATTCTTTAACCTGCCCTCCCGTCTCCTTCCCATTTAATCCTATACTAGTTTCCCATTTATTGCTTTATAATACCATGCTCTATTTCCCATACCTTAGAAGATCCCTTCCTCCAGCTGGTCCCTTACTATTTCCCTAACCTCTGTGGTTATTCAGATCAAAACACGCATATCTAAAGCTTAAAAGGTAACAGCCGCCGGGCGATGGTGGCGCACGCCTTTAATCCCAGCACTCGGGAGGCAGAGGCAGGCGGATCTTTGTGAGTTTGAGGCCAGCTTGGTCTACAGAGCGAGATCCAGGAAAGGCGCAAAGCTACACAGAGAAACCCTGTCTCGAAAAACCAAAAACCAAAATAAATAAATAAATAAATAAATAAATAAATAAATAAATAAATAAATAAATAAATAAAAAAAATGGTAACAGCCACAGAACAGAAAACATGCAATATTTGTCTTTTAGGATTTGGGTTACCTCACTCAGGAAAAACAATCTTCAATTTCACAAGGAAACACAAAAACCCAGGATGTCTAAAACAACATTGAATAATAATAATAAAACTGCTGGAGATAACACAGTCCTAGATTTCAAGGTATATTACAGAGGTATAGTAATAAGCATAGCATGTCATTGGCATAAAAATAGACATATTGATGAATAAAATAGAATTGAAGACCCAGACATAGTTGTACACAGCTATGGACACCTGATTTTTGACAGAGAACCATGAAAAAAGATGCCATCTTCACCAAACAGTGCTGGCTAAAATGAAAATCTACATGTAGAAGAAGGAAAATAGATCTTTATCACCCTGCACAAAATTCAACTCCAAACGGATCAAGGACTGCAACATAAGACCAAATACCCCGAACATGATAGAAGAGAAGGTGGGGGAACAGGCTTGAACTCATTGGCATCTGAAAGGACTTTCTGAACAGGACACTGAGAGCACAGGTATGAAGATCAACAATTAGTAAACGGGACCTTGTGAAGCCAAAAAGCTTCTCTATAGCCAAGGATATCATCATTCAAGCAAGCTGGCAGCCTCATGAATGCGGTATTTTTTATTTTACCAATTATGCATCTGATAGAGGACTAGTATTTAGAGTATACAAAGAACTGAAAAGCAAGCAAGCAAACACACAAAAAAGCCCTGAACATCAAGAAAACAAATAACTCAATTAAAAAATGGGGACTAGAATTGAACAGAATTCTCAAATGATGAAACACAAATGGCTGAGAAACACTTGAATAAATATTTAGCATCTTTAGCCATTGGAGACATACAAATGAAAACGACTCTGAGGTTTCATCTTGCCCCAGTCAAAATGGCCACATTCAATAAAACAAATGACAGCACATTCTGGTTAGGATATGGAGAAAGGGGAACACTTATTCATTGTTGGTAGGAATGCAAAAGTTGTACAGCCATTATGGAAATCAGTTCCTCAGGAAGCTGGGAGTAAATATACCTGAAGATCCAGCTATACTATCCTTGGGCATCTACCCAAAGGACTCTATATCCTCCTATAAAGACATTTGTCCATCAGTATTCATTGCTACTCTGTTCATAATTACAAAAAGAAATGGAAACAGTCTAGATGTTGATTAGCAGATGAATGGATGATGAAAATGTGGTACTTGTACACAATGGAATATTATTCAGCTGTTAAGACAAATGGAAATTATAAAATTCACAGGTAAATGAATAAAGCTAGAAATAGTCTGAGGTTCTTTACAATAATGTTTTAATAAACTTTTGGAGGAACTAATTTATTAAATAGTATGTGGTAAAATCACAATTATAGATAGTATGTTCGTATATATCTGAGGAGGTATTTCAGACTATTTCTTTTCCCACCTATCTGTAATCTTTATTTCAGTTTTTCACAGTGAATATCTTTCAAGGCTGTCTTGGCATTTTTTATATACAGTTTCAGCTTTTAAGAAATTTGCCCACATCTCAAAGGGTCTCATAATATAGGTCTGTTGGCACTCCAGGCATCCTGCATGGATAAGGGGAGATTTATTTGCCTCCTTAGCAGTGAGCCACACAACCACCTCATAATAAAGATTACAAGTAGGCAAGAAAACAAGTTAGAGTTGTTCTCAGCTACCAGAACTAGGTGCTGTTACTATCTGGAGATGCTGTTCTAACATCCTCCTTGTGTATGTCACACACACACACACACACACACACACACACACACACACACACACAAGCAAGAGTTTCACACAGTAGGCTTTTAATTGTGAATTGATATTGTGATATTAATGGGTGCAAATGTTTTGTGTGATGTAGTTTTCCATGGCTGCTGCTACTTTTAAGATTTAAGTATTTTTATATTATAAAAATATGGGGAGTTTTAGGAAAACTTTGACCTCATCCTTAGGGACTCTTGCATAAGTTTCCATCTCTGTAACTTCTAGAGGAAACAGTGCAGATCAGTGACTTTTGAACACATTCCATGATGTCCATCAGAGGGATCTGCCACTTTTCACCATCACCATCAGTAATATGGACCAAGGATTTCTGGAAACATTTTTTTGGTGATGGCTGTGGCTGTATTGCAGATTGTAAATACTGGAAATAAGGTTTTCTGCATGAATAAACTAGATTAAAGTATATTAGGTGTAAGTACATAACGTATTACTATTAATGTGATTTTATCATATCATTCCAAGATCTTTTGGAGGCCAATCTCAGTATGCAAACTCATTGATTGCTGGCTCTTCTATATCTTGAAAATTTAGTAAGCTTAGATTAAAATGTGATATTGAACACCCCCCCC
>CABHPR010146943.1:0-24700 GCA_902168415.1 Peromyscus melanophrys
AGAGAGAGAGAGAGAGAGAGAGAGAGAGAGAGAGAGAGAGAGAGAGGACATGAATATGAATTTAGGTGGACAGGGATGTGGGAGAAAATCTTGGAGAAGTCAGAGAAGAATTGAAAATTATCAAAATACATTATATGAAATTCTAAAACAGTTTTTTAAAAAGTCAATGTCAAGTAGTTTTTTAAATGCCTTATAGTCTAATAAAATTGAAGGAAGAAATTTTCAATGATTTTTCATTGAAATTTGAATGGAAAATGAAGCACAACTTTAAGATTTCATTGAAAATTGGGAAGAAACTTCTCTAGCATCAGCAGGAAATAAAGTATTTTCTAGGATGTGGACTTGTCAGAATTTTTCCCTTTGGTTGCCTCGTTAACTACAAATACAATTTGAACTTTATGTCTCCTCCACTACCACACCAATTTGTCTGCCTATGTAGCCAGTCTCTACAATAGGTTTCATTTTGCTTTATTGCTTGTCAACAAAAAGAAAGAAACTAAATTTTCAAATACCTGTTTAATTTCAGCAAATGATGGATAACTGTTTCTAATTCACAGCACCAAAAATTCAATCTAAATGTCGAGCCCCTGCATCCCTTCTGTTTCTACTTAGGACATTACACCACTTTTCTTAAGACGCTACTTAATTGACCTCTCATTTATTTTTCAACACATAACATTATATGGACAGAGTAGGTTATATTTAGGAATATATATGCATATACATATATGCATGCAATAGAAATGAATTCAAAGGAGCAAGGGAAGGGGAGAAAGGTTGTAAGTATAATCTTAAAAATAAAAAAATAAAGAAAGAAAAAGTGCATCATGAGTTGCATGCTACACATAAAATATATCACAGTAACTGAATCATGGGGTCACTAGCAGTCAAACTACCACCCTTTCTATGTGGATTTTCTCACTTACTTCTTAGAACTGACCAAAGAAAAACACTTAAAATCTTTACAGCAGAAACCAGGGGAAATAATGACCACAGCATGTCAACTAAATTGCCTAATGTGTCACTGTCCATGGCCTTGTTATCTTTCGAATTCCATTTACCCATTCAAACCTATTTGCTCCTCCCTGTGTAGAGTTCTTTTGAGGTTCCTTAGAGGTCCAGGGCCAGAGTACACCAGCATCACACAAGAGTAGGATAACTGCCATGTAAAATCACAGTCACGTCTGTGACTCTGTTGAAATAAGTTATTTTGTAGCAATTACATGAAAAACCATGGGTCAAGTGATGGGGTTAATGTTTCTGAGGTATGAATTAGTTCTGTTAAGGAACATGCGTTATCAACTGCTCTAGAACGACTCTGGCTTGGTAGCAGGTTTTCTCCCGGAAGTCAATTGTCTTGAAATCTATCATCTTGCCTGCATTGGTCTCCCGGAAGTCTATCGTCTTGCTGGTGCACTGATTGCTTTGGTCTGTGAGCTACTGAAGAGGCAAACAGAGGCGGTCACATTTTATGTTCTACCATCTGCCTATGTGAGCTTGGAGTTAAGAGTCTCCTCCACCTCATTGGCTATGTTGGCCTGAGACCACTTGGAGCTTCTTCCAGTCTGTGGGCTGGAGATTTCTCTCAGCATCTCTTTCAGGGATGCAAAGTCCATGATGTTCCTTTTCGTTCACTTGAAGACTTTGGAGTGAACAGGTAACTTCTCATTTTACTTTTTGTTTTCCATCTCTGAGGAAGAAGCACTTTTTTTTCCCAATGCCTACCCCACCATAAAGTTATGTAAACCTTTGGGGAATTATAAAGTGTGTAAAAGAGAGATAAGTTTGGGGTACCTGGTCCAAGTCTCACCCCCTGTCAAGATTTTATTGCTTCATCTAATTGCAATGGATTAGCCACATCCCATGTGATAGTAAGGTCCTATGTTATATATCCCAGTCTGAAAGAAGCGAGCAAGCATTTTTCAATATGATGAAATGGCAGCTAATTTTGTGTAGCCCATCCACGCTTAAATCAGTCTCCACAATGTAATTACCTAAAGTTTTACAAACCCAAATATTTGAACCTACTATGTCATTTCTCCTTAGCAGCTTGCCTAATATTTTTGTTGGCCCTAGCACCTACTCATTTCCCTGAGATTAGAACTCGTGACAGTTTCTCATACATGCTGTGGTGAGTGTTAGGTGGACGGTACTTATGTATCCTGGTTTTTGTCTCTGTCCCTTGCAGGATGGATTCAGATTTTCCTCACTACATCTAGGAGCTCACATTTGGGCAAAAGGTTCAGGGCTCATTTTAGGTGTTGCCAGATGAATGCAAACACTTAGCAGCTCTTGTCTCCTAGCTCTTGTCCCATCCCCACGTCACATATACTGTATCTATGACCTCATCAGGGAGATATTTTCTGTCCTTATTTTACTACTCTGTGGCCTTGAAGCTATGCTCTTCATTAGTAAAATAAGGTGAAAGATACATAAAAGGCTGAAGTGGAGAGTCTGGTACAAACATTAATCATTCCAGATGACAGGTTGCAGAAGGACCCACTACTTCCCTTGCTTCAACAAAAGGGAATATACATCAAGATGGTTATCACAGGTGTAAAGTCACCCTCGAGAGCTCCAGTACATGAGAATGTCAACACATATGCCTTATATTAGTTACCCTGTCACCTCCAATAAGAGGGAATTCTTGGAGTCTACTAACTAAACATCCAGGATCTTTTCGAGGCTTTGGATAGGAAACTGTACTGAGTTATGCAAGCTGCTGGATTCTGCAGCACAGGAGGCTCCTTACAAAAGTGCTGGATATCAAGTACATGCACGCGAACAGCACATTGTTGAGTATTTTTATAAGGAATTAGTCAATGTAATTGCGGGCTGTAAAGAGATTGTTACACAACCTCATTACATGTTGTAAACACTTCATCACATGACATCTTTCCATGTCATAAATACATCATCAGAGACCATTATGTTTCCTAATGATCACTTCGTGCATCCATTCATCATGCAAAAATGAATAAATGCCATAAGGACGGCATGATCTGTAGAGTTTTGACTGCTGTGCTCATTCCATCAGGGACATTTCTGCTGGTGTGCCGTGTGTTTACACATGCTGTTAAACAGCATGAAGATAAGGGCACTTGCTCTTTGCTCCTTACTCTGATAACCACCTTTAACTAAAGATAATAAAACCCGACCTGGCCTAGATGGTTCATAAAAGAATAGCTAAAGGAGGAGGAAGAGGAAAACTTAAGAGAGAAAGGGGACAAGGGATGGGGGGAGGAGATGGAGAGAGAAAGAGTTTAAAACAAGATAATTGTGCACTAAATATCTGCTTGTGTTTGCACATATGTCTGATTCTCTTATGCATGTTTGCAATTCATGTACAAAAGGAACAGAACTAGTGGCTTTGCTTATAGTCACACATTGGCTTCAACTGATTTCTCCAGGGCTACACATTGTTTGTTTTCATTTATAAGTAATTTCCATCCCTCACACCTCTCCTTCCCATCATTTATCTCATTGATTGCACAACGGAAACAAATATGTATAAAATAAGATTGGAATAAAGGAATCATCCCCCAAATGTTCTATGAAGTCTCATGCTATTTTGGTCTCTAGAACCTTCTATTCATAATGGGAGGAAGGCAGAAAAAGTTTCCAGATGCCACATCCAGCACAGCTTAGTCTTAAGAACCTTACTAGGAGCACAAAGGGAATGAAGAAAGGGCAGACAGACACAGAATAGCTGGGGTCGTATAATCTCTATGTTCTCTGATGGAGTGGCACCAACTACTGCACAACATCCTGGAAGCCCAGACTGTTTGTGATGCATAGGACAGGTGGGAGGAGTTAGCTAGCCTTTCGGTAGGAGGTGTCTATTCTATAGGCAGGCAGCCTCAGGCTGAAAACACCTAGGAAGAGGAGTTGGAGTAGCTAGTGTTTGTACACACTGGTCAATGGTTTGTGAACATGTGTACCTAGACAGAAGATAGCTTTGCTTAACTGAGCTTGACCCAGGGGAAAGGCTTTGCCAATTTCTCCTGGATACAAGGTCTTAGGCCTTTGCATGGCTGGCTGATGTCAAACAATACACATCTACTCAGAACTTCATTTGCTCCCTACATCCAGGAGTGTCCTCTAAAGTAAACTTCCCATCCATTACAGCCTGTGAAGTTAGTCTTTTTTTGATGTTCTCTTCAAATGAAGTCTACTGATGTCATTGTGTTTATATGTACCCATGTAGATATGGTAAAAATCCAAGCTACATTTTCTATCTGCAAACCTAGACAAAAGTCCCATGGAGGGGGCTCTGAACTTCCTCTGCTAATCAGAGTATTCTCCAAAACCAGTCCTCTAGGCTGGGAACTTACGGAACACTTCAGTGGGTTTCTTCACTTAATCCTCACAACAGGCAGATTAGCGTTGCTCCAAACTTTCAGGTGAGGAAGCTGAAGGTAGGAGAGGTTGACAAGCCAAAATCATGCTTAGCTGAAAGTGGCACACCACCATTCCCACCCACCTAGTCACGCTGTCTTTGGAGGTCAAGAGTTAATTACTGAGTGTTGCAGCTACACTCATGTTAATGCAAATTACTGTTCTCTACATGCTAGAACACTCTAGAAATGATTGAAAAAGCCAGGAAAGGGTCAACTTTTTTTATGTTGCTTGTGTATTTTTCTCTTGGTCATTTTAACTGAAAACAGCAAAATGTAGCAAAAATTAAATTTTAACTTAACTTTATATAATTCATAAGCATATATATACATATATAAGGACACACACACACACACATATATATAAAACAATCTGATAGTATAGTAAACACATTTTCAAGGAAATTGGGATGCTTGCCATGAGCAGTGTTATGATTCTGAGACATGCCAATCAAAACTATAGTGAGATCCCCATCATGTCCCTTAAGACTAATGCTATAAAGTAATCAGAAAATAGCAAGTACCTACAGGATATGGAAAACCTTTTGCATTTTTGTAGGAATGTGAAGAGATACACAGTGTGTTGTCACTGGATGACTTTTGAATGAGGTGAACATAAATTGACCATACAATAAAGAAATTCCTTCCCTGTGCAAATATGCAAAACAATGGAAACACAGATGTTTGATCATCTGATGATGTGGTATTTGCATTTACTCTCATATCAGCACTATATATATATATATATATATATATATGTATGTATATATTCACAGTCCTTCAAAGGTAGAAAGAATCTGAATTTCTATGAATAGGTAAGTCAGCTAAAGAAAAACAAACAAAACACATCATCCTTTCTTTACAAGAGAATAAAAATCTGAAATATACTATCACATGAACACACCTTGAAAACTTGGTGAAGTAAGTGAGATGCAAAAGAAAACACCGTGAGAGCACTCACCTTGGATGAGAAAATAATTAAAGCCGTAGACACAGATTAGGATGGTGGTTTCCAGGGGCTAAGGGAAAGGAAATAAGGTCTCAATTGTTTCGTGGTTATCAGCTTTGTGTTTGGGAATGACGAAAGGGTTCAGAAGTACTGATAGCTGCATAAGATGGTCTGAACTGCAACATCACTGTGTTGTAGACATAAAGCAGTACATTTTAGGTTGTGTAAATTTCAAGTTATTACTACACTTATTAATTTATTGGGAGGGGCAGTGCTGTGGAGCAAGTCAGAGGAGAACTTGAGAAAGCGGTTCTCTCCTTCAAACTCAGGTCATCGGCCTTGACAGCAAGTGACTTTACACACACAGTCATTTTTCATATTTGCTTGTTTTTTTGTTTTTGTTTTCTTTGCCGAGAGAGGGTTTCTCTATGTAGCCCTGGCTGTCCCAGACTTGCTCTGTAGATCAGGCTGGCCTAGAACTCAGAGATCTGCCTGCCCCTGCCTCCCAAGTGCTGGGATTAAAGACAAGTGACACCACCGCCTGGTTTAGGTATTCACATTTTAAGAAAAGAATAATAAATATTCATTGACATCTTTCCTTTTTTTTTCTGTTAGGGTTGGGGGGGGTGTAAGATAAGGTCTCATTTGTAGCCCAAGCTAGCCTTGAACTCACTATATAGCCAAGGGTGGCCTTGAACTCCTTACCCTCCTCCCTCAATCTCCCAAGGTTTAGTATTACAGGCTGTCCCACCATGCTGTCTTGGATATTCTTTGGAACATTTCACATGTGATAATAAAAGTAAACACTTTTGGTTCATTCTTTTGTTCTTTAAAACAAAAATCTTAGCTGGATGATGGTGGTGCATGTCTTTAATTCCAGCACTGGGAGGCAGAGGCAGGCCAATCTTTGTGAGTTTGAGGCCAGTCTGGTCTACAGAGAGAGTTCCAAGACAGGTTACAAAGCTACAAAGAGAAACCCTGTCTCAGAAAAAAAGAAAGCTTGGCCGTAAGAATAAGACTCTACCAATAATAATGTTACCACAAAGAGAAAAAAAATCTTAAAATTTGGTTCATTCAATACGACAACGCATATTGAAATCGCATAGCATAGCCATGCATGATGAAAAGAGACTTAGAAAGGAATCACATTGAAGAGTCAAAGCCACTTTTATTTCCCACTACCCCTGACCTTGAGGCGTCTATCCCCCAGGGCTGTTCCCTCACTCTGCTCTTACTGATAATAGACAAAATGAAGTTTGCCTCCACCCACTGGAAAATCCTGGGTCACAGAAATTCAAACTCTTGGCTCTGCAGATAGTGTCAGGTGTAAATCACTCTGTCAGTCTGTCAGAGAAGCATAGTGGGGTTTGAGCTCTCTTGTCCACCATGTGCAAGAGTTAAAATAAATAAATAAATAAATAAATAAATAAATAAATAAATAAATAAATAAATGTCACTATCTTGACATTTTGATGAGCAGAAAATAGGTATATTGATATTTAAGAAATCGGTTCTTAATCTCCAGCTAGACTCTGCCAGATCCAAAGGGACTGGAACCCTGTAAGTTTCTTATCTTGCTTTGTCCAGCAGTCTCAAATGACTGCTCGTCTTGACTCTTGAGCTCTACAGTGCAGATGATGATGTTGGAAACCAACTTGCTAAACATAAACTAAAACCAGTTTCATGCCTGATACCTTGTGGAGTTCACTATAAGGAGAGCAATGGTCAGCAATTCCTGAGATTTATCCTGAAGATGAGAAAGGCCTGGAAAAAAGTCGGAAAACAGCTTTGCTGGGCACGGGGGTCTGATGGGATTACCCACAAGCCTCCCTGCTTATCTTGGTGTGTTGTTCTGTACTCCAGGGAATGGCCAGATGCAATAAACCAACCGGAGAAAGAGCCCAAAAATGCCACTTGCAAACACCACACACCTTTCCAGTTTCTGCAGGCTTTGGGGCTTTTCCTGATTTTTTTTTTTTCTGCTTCTGTGGACAGGGGAAAAAAAATACCCTCTCTGGAAAACCAAGTCATGCTTACATTAGAAACCCCCTTCTCAAAGTACTAGGGATAATCCTTGAGTAAGTTTGGAGGCATGGGGAAAGAAGGCTTTTTCAGACTACGTAAACAAGGGAGAAGCAGGTATGTGCATGCTCATAGGCAGGGGGCTATCTGCATGTTCTGCTTGCCTTTCCACTTACACACCCAAATGAAAGAGCGCCTAAAGATCCTCCACACAAAGAAGTGTGGGGGTGCCATGGACACTGCTGGAATGTTCCACCAGGACGATGTGGTGGAGGGGCTCTGGGATGCAGGGGGTACTGTGCCTGCTTAATGAGTTCAACCTTCTTCCACAAATTAAATGAAATATTTTGAAAGGAAATAATATTACTTAAGTTTTATTTGTTTCAGCTACTTGGTTACAACTCCACATGGACACAATTAATGGAGGAAATAGAGTATTTTATAAGCCCAGGTCTCTCTGTCAATCTGTGACCAAGAGACATTCTTTGCCTTAATCACTATGCATTCCTTTTGGATATTTTTAAATATTGCCAAAATAATTATCCTAGGCCTCAGAAAAGATTTTGTCTAGTCACTCCCCAAAACTTCTGAAGGTTGATTCTGAATATAATTTAATAATGAACTTTGTCCTCTTTTGCAAAATCTGTGTGTGTTTAAACAGTATTTAATGGCGCACTATTGCATGCTAGTGCATGCACATAGGCCCGTGCTCACGGCCTTTTGAAAGCATATTTTCTGTGACTGTAAGAATGATGGGCATCATGGATGTCCTCTAAGTCGTTCATAGGAAATGAATTACTTTGTACAGCACAATTTTTTTTTAAAGTGAACAGCTTTTAGTTGTCAGTGCAAATGCAAAAACATCCCGGAAACTCTGTGTATTAAAAAAGGAAAGAGGAAAGAAAGCAAGGGGGGAATAATAAAATTACGGGTTTGCCCAAGCTACAAAACCAACCCTCGAAAGTACTGTGGGGTAAAACCAGGAAAACTCTTCGGGAACAGAGTGCAGAGTTTCCAGGCCTGAAGACTCCATACTCTTCTGGGGACTAAATGGAAGAGTGAGAAGCATTTCCCAAAACCCCAGATAATTATATAAAAACCTTTACAGCCCTAATTCTTGAAAATAAAATTGTCTTTTTCTTTTCTTCTGTGAAAGACACATACATCCTATGTATATTCTGTTCCGTATCCAAAGATTCAAGTTACAGAGCTGTGACGGTGAGTAAGATAAGTGAGGGTGTCATTCTTAGTGCTCCCACAAAATGTCACTCGATCCTAATTTTCCTCTTAAGGCACAGAAAGGGCCTCCAGGCCAGCTTCATCTCCAGAGAGGGGACTGTGCGAACATTCCTAATTTCTGCACAGCATGGCAAAACAAATAATCACTCAACCCACATTGTTTCTGCTCTGCCCTTCCCTCTGCACCAATAAATATGCTTTATTGTATACATAGCTTTTAGGGTCAAGTATTAATGGTGAGAACGATTAAGAGGGCAAAGGTCAGTGGCTGCTGACTTCAGTGACCCTTAAATTCAATCTAGCATGGAAGAAAAAGAATTAAACACGATAAACTTGAAAGGTGTTGTAAAAACTGCTTCATCCATACGTTCAGACAGCAACAGAAGAATGAAAAAAATAAACAATAAAAACTAACTTTGGGGTCTAATTGCAGCCCAGAGTTGAAGGTGATTTCACAGCCGACTGCCGTTCATGACTGCCAGACACTGACAGCGTCCATAAGATCACATGGTTTCTGGGCTGCAGCAACTTTTGGAATTGTATCCAATAAATAATGGTCTTTTCTTTTTACTTAGCCCTGCATGCACTGCAGTAAGAGAGTGACGAAATGGCATTGTGGAAAACACGGAAAGCAATTTCTTCAGCCCAGCTGAAATTGAACTCTCAGGGTGAACCTTTGCCACCACTCTTACCTAACCCTAGTTCCTAGTCTCCTTCTTGCAAGAAAGCTTAGGACTCCTCTCCCCACTCTCAGCGGCCTCCTGCCATTTCAATTCAAGGATTACTCTCACTCACAATCCCAAAGGCCATGGCAGTGTTCACACTTTTCAAAACACCTCCGGACTTTATATTATCATTTAAAAATCCTTTTCCTGAAAGTTAAAAGGGATTCTAAGAAACCATGTCCCAAGAATCTGATGAATTCTGGAGCAGGTTTTCACTTTTTACTTTGAAATAATTTTAGAAGTTCAAAGAGCTACAGACATATCTTACGAAAGCTAGGTCTGACATCTCACACTCAGTTCTCAACAGTAGCAACAGTGTTCATGCGTCATATTCTTTTTCAAATATGCTTTAATCATAAAACATGAAAATAGAAGCCTAATCCAAATAGTGTATGTGATATAAAATGAAAAATATAAAATCCCCTTGCCTCACTCTTGTGAAAACCACAGCTTCTTCTTAAATCATCCAAACCTGTGAAAACATGTTAATAAATCTGTTCACACACACATATCATTTTGTATCTTAATTTCCTTTTCACTTGTACATGTTTATACAGAACTGCCACATTCTACATGTACTGCTACAAAACATTGCATTCTGTGGGTTGTGTCCAGTCAATTCCTTAACTGGTGGATATTACTTTGCTTTTAACATTGCTTTCTCAGATCATGAAATGAATACTGTGTCATCTGTATTTGTTAAGTAAGCCCTTAGAAATGTGATTGCGTAAAAGGATGTGCATAATTAAAAAACTTTTATATTTTCCTTATATAAAATAAACTGATAAAATTTCAGGGATGCAACAAATATGGAACCAAATTTATTATGCACATTTTATTATTTAAAGGTGAAAATTATCTATGATCAGCCACAAATATCCTACTTCTAAAAATGTTTCCTACTTTTTAAAACATTTTTGAATTTATCATTGATTTGCATAGTATTAAAGGTAATACAAAATAAAGATATGACATTTTATAATATCTCCAAATAAATACCGATAACTTTTTCTACCGTTATGTAAACATTTGAATTTTATCAGAATGGTTACAATATGTAAACTATTTTATATACTATACACTTTACTAAAACTACATTATACATTCCTTTAAAATAAACATCTGTTTAAGTGCCAAAACTTTAGAATACAATATAAATTATATCAATCAATTATTTTTGGGTGTTTTCATAGTTTCTTATTCAAATACTTCGTTGCTATAAACACAGAGTAAACATTGACGGCTGGGAGGTGGGTACAGAGAGGACTCAATGAACATAGCAAGTGTTCCATAAATATTTGCTAGTAAATGGAGGAATCCTCCATAGTTCTGTAAATATGGCAACAAATGTTGTTTCTACTAAATATTGATTTTTTTCTTTAGGATGAAATCATAGTGCCGTTCCTAACCACAGGGCATATGAGTAAAGTCTTCATTGCTTCTGCTGAAGTAGGTCCTATCACAGAGGCAGAAGACCAAAGTCCCCTTAACCTAATTACCACCAAGGCATATATCCATGTGTATCCATATATATATACTTATCAATGCATGTATATATGCCAAACAGACATTTATGCATATACATATGTCAATCTAAAATAACTGGTATCTCTATTTTACTATAATTGCCTTTTTTAATTAAGCAAAAAAGCAAAACCATCTTAAAGACAAAATCATAGGGACTAGCGAGATGGCTCAGAGCTCTTAACGAGCTCTGCCTGCTATTGCAGAGGACCCAGGTTCGTTTCCCAGCACCCGCATGGGGGCTCACAACAGTTTGCAACTCCAGTTGCAGGGGATCTAAAGTCCTTTTTTGTCTTCCCCAGGCACCAGGCATGCATATGGTACACAGACATACATGCAGGCCAAACACCCATACACTAAAATAATTTTTAAGGCATTGTGATAAATGCTGCTTATTTGCCAAATTAGAAAGGACAAAAGTAATTAGTATGTGATATTTTAAAATAAAACACTGGAGTCAAAAATAAATTCTTGGAGCTGAGGAGTGAGGAGATGGCTCTGTCAGTTAACTGTGTGCATTGCAAGGAGGAGCTGAGTTTGATCACTCAGAACTCACATTAAAAAAATAATAAAAATTAAAAAAAAAAAAGCCAGGTGAGTGGCATGATGCTAGGGAGACAGAGACAGAAGAATCCTTGGGACTTAGTGCCCAGCCATCTAGCCTACACGGTAAGCTACAGACCAGTGAAAGACAGTCTCCAAAGGAAAACAAGGTGGAGGGCATCAGAGAAAGCACATCTGAGGTTGTCCTCTGACTTCCATAAGCGCATGCACACTTACACACATGCACCCACAGACATGTGAAAGAATACACTGCATGCAGCCACAGACATGTGAAAGAATACACTGCACACACACACACACACACACACACACACACACACACTCACAGACATACACCACAGACATGTGAAAGAATACACTGCATGTACACACACACACACACACACTCACAGACATACACCACAGACATGTGAAAGAATACACTGCATGTACACACACACACACACACACACACACACACAGAGAGAGAGACAGAGACAGAGAGGAGAGAGAGAGAGAGAGAGAGAGAGAGAGAGAGAGAGAGAGAGAGAAAGAAAGAAAGAAAGAAAGAAAGAAAGAAAGAAAGAAAGAAAGAAAGAAAGAAAGAAAGAAAGAAAGAAAGAATAAAATTTTTAAATGATGTCTTAAGGTAGATCAATTCCCAACTTTCT
Organism: Peromyscus melanophrys; assembly: GCA_902168415.1. Taxonomy (NCBI): domain Eukaryota; kingdom Metazoa; phylum Chordata; class Mammalia; order Rodentia; family Cricetidae; genus Peromyscus; species Peromyscus melanophrys. The sequence goes on from CABHPR010146943.1 coordinate 12,071, forward strand.
GAGGGACCACCATATTGATGTCCACAGTGACTGTACACATTTGCATTCTCACCAGCAATGGACAGCTCTAAATGGAATGTCTCCATCAAATCCTTACCCTCAGAGCTTAGGGAATCCTATGGAAGAGAAGGTGAAAAGATTGCAAGATCCAGAGGGGATGGAAGACAACAGGAGATTAAGGCCCTCTGAATCAACTGAGCAAGGTTTACATGAATTCAGAGACTGAAGCAGCAGGCAAGGGGCCTGCAGGGGCCTGCACCAGGTCCTCTGCATGCAATGTTATGGCTTTCAGCTTAGTATTTTTACAGGACTCCTGAGTGTGTGAATGAGTGGGCCTAGGATTCTTGTGCCTGCTCTTGGGGCTCTTTTCCTTCTGTTAGGTTGCCTTGTCCAGCCTAGATGTGAGGTTTATTATTCTATATCATTATATTTTATTTTGTCATGTTGGTTGTTATCTCTTAGAAGCCTGATCTTCTCTAATCATAGGCAGATAGGGAGTGGATCTGGAGGGGAGTGAAGGGGAGGTGCGGAAGAACTGCGGGGAGCAGAAGGGAAGGAAACTGTAATCAGGATATGTTGCATGAGAAAAGAACCTATTTTCAAAAAAGGTGTGGGGATGGCGAATTCAAAAAAATGATTTCTGATGTTACTGTGAGTTTTATAATTTTTACCTTCCTAGGGAACTAACGTTTTCTCACTTAGACTATGTGTGGTTCTTTTCTGCTAATTTTGTACAGGAAGTAATCATTTACAAATGCTGAATGGCCTCTATAATTCTGCAAGCCCCAGTTCTCTGCTCATGGCCCTCTGATGTTGCTTTCCACTTGCCATTTTCAATCCTTCTCTTGGGAATTAAGGGTTTGTTTTTTTGTTTTGTTTTGTTGTTTTGTTTTTTTAATCGCCTGTCTATTCACTAGTCCCCCTATTGAAAATTTATCTTATCATTTTACTTTGTATCTTTTTAAGCCAACTTTGAGTGAACTCCATTTTTTTTCTTGTCTAAAAGTATTCCTTGGCACCACTTACATGGCATAAAAATATTTTCTATGTATTTTAGTTTATTACTCATTTGTGTTCATATTTTTTAATTCTAATTTTCTATTTTAAAATACATATATATCTTGCTTCAGTTCTTTTTTCAAACATGTTTCATTTATTCTTTGAGAATTCATAAATGTATACTATGTATTTTAATGATATTACAGCCTGTTGGACTCTTCCAAAATACCCACCACCACATCATCCTCCCAAGTTCAAATCTTCTTTTTCACAATCACTGCATCTGTGTGTGTGTGGGTGTACAATCATCCACTTAGTGCTGTCCATATGTGTATGGGTGTAGGACTTTCCACTTGGTGCTTTCTATAAGTGGATGGGTGTACAACTATATGTGTGTGGGTGTACAACTATCCACTTAGTGCTGACCATATGTGCATGGGTATAGGACCATCCACTTAGTGCTGACCATACGTGTATGTGGGTGTAGGATCAGCCACTTAATGTTTCTATCAGTGCTTGGTATTAATGTTAAATTTTGTTTTGTTGTTTTTATTTTTATTTTTCCCTTACCTTGTGGCCTTTGCCTTTTTACTGTTAGGCAGTGTACCAAGTTCATGAAGATCATGTCTTTGCTAATTCTAAGAAAGAGTATTTCCTTTATTTTTCTTGAGATAAGCTCTTGTTACAGTCTAGGCTAGCCCTGAACTCACTTTATTACCCAGGCTGGCCTAGAAGTCACCGTATAACCCAGGTTGGCCTTATAGTCAAAATCCTACTATGTCTCACTGCCATATCCTGGAAATAGAGACATACACCAATAACCTGTACTCTCAAGCCTGTCCCCACATACACAATTGGTCATTTTAGAGATTTTTTGGTGCTTCCAATGCCCCTAGATCTCATCTTATTTCTGTTATTCTGCCATATAGTTTGACCTTAGTTTCATCAATTAAAAATTTAGAAGCATTTAAAACAATAGAATTCAACATTATATAATATGAATATTTGACTTAATATATTCAGTACAGTCACAATAAATAGGGTACTTCGGTAGATACTGCTAATGTGCAAATAAGCAAAATTGATTTTTCAAGAATGTGCAATTTGATAAATATGACAATTAAGAAATGACTCATAATGACAGACTAACATGAATGTTGTATTAGAAACAAAACATAGTTTTCTCATTAGATTTGAAGAACTTTTCATAGAAGAAAAGTTACTTAATTGGGTTATAAAATAACATGCATTTTAAAATGCACAAATAATTCCTAGGAGGACCATGGGCATGGCGTGTTAAGCATGTTTTTGGAATTTGAGGGGAAGGGAAGCTGGTGCAGGCTGAGAAGTACCTGAGGTTTGATCACCAGCATTCAGCAGAAAGAAGGATGTGGTCATGCCTGCTTGTAATGCCCGGGCAGGGAAAAGAGATGGGAGGGACTTTAGAGCCCAGAGGTCATCAGCTCAGCAGCGGTGCTGAATCTCTCTGGAGAGATCCTGCCTCCAACAACAAGGAGGATAGTGTCTAAAGACAGCGCATAAGGTTCACCATTGAGTCCCCCTTGTATGTGTATCCATTTGAACATAGATACATACACAAAAGGTGTTTTCAGATTTGCAAAAAATGCACCATCTGTGTCACATTACAAATTATACTAAGAGCTCGTGTTTCTGTGTTTCTGTGTCTGAAAGCATGGAAACTTGTGATATATATATATATATATTTCCTTACATGATACAAAATACAGTAAAGATGCTTTGCAATTCACGTTGTAGAAGGTACTAGAATATCCCTGATGTATTTCAAGCTTTAGCCAAAATTTTATTTTTTTTCACCTGAATATTTTAACATTCCTTTTGAGTGAAAACATTCTAAGTTTTTCACTCAGAATCACACTGTGACAGGAATCTTTACTGCTAGGTTGCTGTTTCTAGCTGTGCAATCATTTGGAACATATTTTTTTGTTTATAGGCTTGTTTTATTCTAGATTGTATGAATGTGTAAAGAGTGGAGTTGTGTGGGTAAGCATGGGTGACTAGAGAGGGAGTTACAGGCCTTTGTGAGCCTGCTGATGTGGGTGCTGGGCACCGAACTCACATCTTCTGGAAGAACAGTACACACTCTGAACAGTGGAGCCATCTCTCCTGCCTCATTTGGATAATTCTTACAAGGCAATGAAGCAGCATGAAATTTTGGTCCTGCCCCATGAAGGAACAGGGAGCTAGAAAAGAATAGTTCACGGACAGGAAGAATCCTCATCAAGAATCCAGATACACTGTTAAAAGTGTGTGGTGCCTCTCTGGAGTGGTGAGTAGCAGTCTAGTCATCCTTTGTTTTGCATCTAGTACCCACCTATGAGTGAGTACATACCATGTTTGTCTTTCTGAGTCTGGGTTACCTCACTCAGGATGATTTTTTTCTAGATCCATCCACTTGCCTGTAAACCTCATGATGTCATTGTTTTTCTCATTGTGTATATGTACCACATTTTATTTATCCATTCTTCAGTTGAAGGGCATCTAGGTTGTTTCCAGGTTCTGGCTATTACAAACAATGCTACTATGAACATAGCTGAGCATGTGCCCTTGTGGTATTATTGAGCATTCTTTAGGTATATGCCCAAGAGTGGCATAGCTGGGTCTTGGGGGAGATTGATTCCCAATTTTCTAAGAAAGCGCCAAATTGATTTCCAAAGTGGCTGTACAAGCTTGTATTCCCACCAACAGTAGAGGAGAGTTCCCCTTGCGCCACATACTCTCCAGCATAAGCTGTCTTCAGTGTAAAGAGGACCTTAAGAAAGACACAGGGATCACCCAACAACAGAGAAATGGATGAGATCTACATGAGCAAGCTGGATGTGAAGCGGGGAGGTAATGAAGGGCAAGGGTCAGGGGAAAGAGAGCTTAGGGGAGCGGAAGGTCCTAGCTGGATCAAGAACAGAGAGGGAGAACAAGGAAAGAGATACCATGATAAATGAAGACCCCATGGGAATAGGAAGAAGCAAAGTGCTAGAGAGGTCTCCAGAAATCCACAAAGATAACTCCACAATAGACTACTGGCAATGGTCGAGAGAAAGCCCAAACTGACCTACTCTGGTGACTGGATGGCCGGCCGAACACCCTAACTGTCATGATAGAACTCTCATCCAATGACTGATGGAAGCAGATGCAGAGATCCACAGCCAGGCCCCAGGTGGAGCTCCAGGAGTCAAATTGGCAAGAGAGAAGAGGGATTATATAAGCAAGAGATATTGAGACCATGATTGGAAAAAGCACAGGGACAAATAGCCAAACTAGTGGAAATACATGAGCTATGAACCAATAGCTGAGGAGTCCCCATGGAACTGGATCAGGCCCTCTGGATAAGTGAGACAGTCAATTAGCTTGAACTATTTAGGAGGCCCCCAGGCAGTAGGACCAGGACCTGTCCTTAGTGCATGAGCTGGCTGTTTGGAACCTAGGGCCTATGCTGAGACACTTTGCTCAGCCTAGGTGAAGGGAGGAGGGGACTGGACCTGCCTCAACTGAATCTACCAGGCTGAGCTGAATCCCTAGGGGAGACCTTGCCTTGGAGGAGGTGAGAATAGGGGGTGGATTGGGGGAGGGCAGGGGGTGGGGGTGAGAGGAGGGAGGACAGGGGAATCTGTGGCTGATATGTAAAATTAAATTAATTATAAAATTTAAAAAAAAAAGTGTGTGGTGCCACAAGAGTCTTAAGTGAACTGTTCTTGTTTATTCATCGAGGGTCCTGTCATTAAAAGACCATTGTCATAGTCAGGGTCACTAGGTCATCAGTAGCAAGAAGGAAAGCTGGAGAGTTGAAATGACTTTCCCAAGGTTATCCAGCTACCTGGAGACAGAGGAAAAGGAAAATCACCCTTCCCAAGTCTCCTCTGTCTTCCCTAAGTTCAGCTATCTCGTGTAGTCTGTCCTTTCTTCAAACACCAGAATTTGACAGCGGGGGCTAAGGACAATCAAATGTTAAACACCATGACTGTCAGCCTGCCAATAATGAGTAACAGGAAACAAAACTTCATCGGCATGGAGGTCACATGGAGAGCTTGTAAACTACAGTTCCAGTTCCAGGAGTTCTGAGGAAGAGCAGCACTCTGCATTTCTAGGGCACCTCCAGGAAGGGACACTGGTGTGACAAGCGTGTAAATCTTCTGATTAGCCAAAAGCCATATGATGTTTCCAGAACATCTCTAGACTAAGTGGTTGTATGTTGTATGTTGTTGGTATGCCAGGACAGGATGGGATTGTCTTCATGAGGAAGGGAGAAAACGGAATTAAAACCTGAGAAATAAGTAAAGCAGTGCACTCAGCAAGACCATAGATAGAATAGTGAACTTTCACACTGGTTTTGTGTGAGGAGAAACATATTCATGGTTGAAAAGACTAGCTAATTCTCGATGATCACAGCACATGACAAATTTGGGGACCCTAACCTAATTCTGATTCTCTGTGAGGAATTCAGTTAGAAACGTGCCCTGGTGTAAGTGTTGGCATGGAGGACACCCAAGCCCCGAGCTCCTCTCCAGGCCATCCCCACTGTACCTTCTTCTCTGCCTCCCAACCCAGGCACACAAGGGAAAGATTATTAGGTGTGCACTTCCAGTCACCTTTGACCTTTTTGCCAAAAATGCCTCAGGTATGAGAACAAGCTAGAAATCCCTCAACCTCTGCCTCAGAACAGATGGTTGGTTTTTTCTTTTTTTCCCCTGAAAAGCTGCAAAGATAAAGCTTGGCAGAAGCGGAGCTGGCTTAAGACTGGCTAATTATCTTTCCCTTTACCTACCCAGCTTATCTTGGTCCATTGAGGAATTTATCTTCATTTTGTCTCTTGTATTTAACTTGTTTGAAAAGGAAATGAACTGCTGGGGCTGAGGATTTATCCTGAATGGAACCACATGGACTGACTGCAAACACCAAAAAGATGATCCACAGTGACTCAGGATGCTTGAACCCTGCACTCGTAGATAATGACGAAGATGCTGTTTATACCACATCTCTTTGTTTAAAGATGCTGAAATTATCCTTGCGCACTGCATGTCTTACAGATAAAAGTTAAAAAGAAAACAACCATGAAAGGTCAATATTGCTCCTTACAGAACCTAGGCAATGTGCTGGAGTGAAATCTTAATGAGAACTTGGCCATCATTCACATGTTTGTTGCTTTCCCAAGAATTTTGAGTTTTAGAGGGAAGTCTCTTTTTGCCCTGTAATTGTTGTGGACACAACACGAAGCTGAAGTCTCAGGCCACAGGGCAGGAGGAGAGGAGCACTGTGGGCAGAGCCCTGGATAACTGCTGTGTTTTAACCTCAAGAGAAAACACTGTTCGTCTAATGGAGGTTTCATTCTTCTGCTCCAACAGGGTGAAGCTTTGATTTCCTTAAGAGGGTTGGCCACTTTACTGAAAAGAGAAGGGATTTAAATTCAACACCAGTGTAACTGCGAAGCGTGGAGCAGAAAAAAAAATGGCATATTGCAGTTTCCTGTGAGGAGGGAAGGGGTCCTTTCTCTGCCTTGTAGGAGAAGAAAATAATTGGTCTTAGGTGGAAGAAACCAGTGCCAACAGCCAAGTATGTTATTCAACCGTCTCCAAAGCATAATCGACTGCACCGTATTTGTTATGATCAAATAACAGAAAGTGAAAATGATCTTTGTAGACTCAAGAGGCAAATGCTAATTATGCTACAAGGTACACTAACTCTCCTGGGAATGGTCATCCAGTCCAGGAGCAGCCACTGGATTCATTGCCCTGTGATGCCAAGGGATTTTGTTGTTAAGCAATAAGGAAGTCAGGTAGTGAAGACAGACGTTTTTGCTTCTGTGGCTCAGTCTGTATTGACTGCTTCCTGTGAGGTGGCTTCATTCTTTATGAAAATCGTGTCCCTTTTGCAAATGACAAACAGCAAAGACAGCTCTAGGTAGCTATAGAGTCGGACAGGAGAAGCACAGGCATTCTGAATGCAGATTGGACCCCCTCTTCTAATTAGAAGTGCAGCATTGGGGGATAGGGGAGGGGATTGACACTTTCCTGGCCATTGTCCCTGTACAGTTTGCCTCCCTAGGTGACTCCCAGATCCCTAAGCTCAGTTCAAATGAAAGCCTTCTGTTCAGGATCTAAGAGACTTGAGATCTCATTTTCACCTTTAGTATGTTTCTCAAACGACGCCATGAGTACCCATAAGTATTGTTTTATTTCTGTCCCATACACTTTCCACCAGGACAGAACACCACATCAATGAAGTCATTGAATCTTTATAGTAACAGTACTATAAAGTACTATACTAATGGAAATTATTCATTTATTCCTTGTGCCCCCCCTAAGCATCTGGTAGGCTTACCTGGAGTTTGCTTTGGGATGTCACAGTGGATCTCAAAGCCTAAGAATATACAGATTCATAGCTTTCTCTGAGCAATGGAGTTTTCCATGTGGTAACGGGCTGGCGTGGCTGGACTATTGGATTTAGACATAAACAGGATCCTGGAAAAGCCTTCAAGTAGAGTACACATAGCAACTCCCAGATTAGCGTCAGGTGGTGGGTAGAGAGCTCAGGGATGTCCAAAACCAGACTTGCCACTGACAGACTCACTGGCAGTATTTAACTGCACTATGAATTTCTTCTTAACTTGGTTTGTTCTTTAATATCAAATAATAAAACATAGGTATTAGAGCCAATTTAAGTAATTTAGAATAATTAGAGTCTTAAGTGGGCAGCACATGTTCAGAGGAGAACAATCTCTCTCCCAGCTACAGTGACGTCAGGGGCTTAAATTTGGGTCTGTCTTCTCTCTTTCCTCCCATGGCTCAAGCTTGTGGCGTAGTTTCCCTCTCAGAGCCCAGTTACCCAGTAACTCCTGAAATGGCTGGATAAATGTTGGCTGCCATGCACGTTCAACCTTGAAAGCACAGAAATCTGGGGGTTTAATTCAAACAAATGTGAAAATGGATTATAAATAGGATCCAGCTGCATTTCTAATAGTGAAGAGGGAAAAAAAAAAGAGCTGAGCCTGAGATGTAAGAAGGAAAGCACCTTGCCTCGCCTTCCACAGCCTTCTTGCAAGCTGCAATCACTGCCCTGTCGAGAGAGGCAAGGAGTTCTTAAATGTTTTAATTATGTTTAATTAAGTTGTCATTTGTTACTTGACTGCCTTAAAGTTCTGCCTAATTAAACCAGGCTCCATATTCACATTTTCGTAGTTACCTCCAGCTCAGTACTTAATAAGGGGAGAGAGAGAGAGAGAGAGAGAGAGAGAGAGAGAGAGAGAGAGAGAGAGAGAGAGAGAGAGAAATAATTAGCAGAGGCTGTCTTCCTGGAGACTCCCCCATCTTGCTGCCAACAGTTGCAGTTTATATATTATTAGCACAGATGTGGGTCAGGCCAATCCAGGCTTTCTACAGGGGTGCTGATGATGACGAGTCCCACTCAAACCTCAATAATCCTTTTCCTTCTCCTTCAGCTATTTCTATAAAAGTCTAATGTGGGTACAGAAATTTGAGAACAAAAGTGAGAGCATTGTTTTTTTTTTAGTCCATCACCACTGCACAAAATGGGACAGTGTTACCACAGCCTGAACACGGGTAATCTGACCCTCTCTACTCTGAATCCACTTTGTCCATTCATACACAGCTGAAGGTAGGAGGCAAGCTCTGTCACAGGAGTCCCTTACATCCCATCAGGTTTTGCCGTGAGTGATCACACATCATGCCTTGCACAACCATAGAGGGCGCTTTCTGTGTGCTGCTCAGCCCTGGGGCTGTATTTTCACTTTGAAGACTCCCCGGCAGATGGCAGTAAAATGTCTTGGGGAGAGAAATTCTAATCTCGCCTTTGCCCCGGACCTGTGCTGATGCACAAGATTTCTCACTGGGCTCAATTTTCAGCAAAGAACAAATCATAAATCACTAAGATTCTTGCAGAATTCAGTATACATTTTGTCAAGTAGAAACACTGTAAGTAAAGTCCACCATATAAATATGAAACAGGAGTTTTCACAATGACAGACAACTTCAGCATTTATGAACTTTTTTTTTTTAAGGAAAACCTCATTCAGATTTAAATAATGAGTTTTGTGGGAACCTGCAACGTGTCTACAGCACCAGGTAGTCAGTATTATTTCCAGTTTTGTACCTTTGACCTTGTGTAAAATCATCTGATCCTCACCATTCGCTAAGCAGAATCAAGAGTACATGCAAGTCAAGCACTGAATTGGCATCCAATGGCAAATGCCTCTCCAACGTCTCAGCAAATCGTCTCTGCTTGTTACCTTGCACAGACTGTTCATTTCACCTGCAAACATTTCCAGTGTCCACGTTTGTCCCCTTCATTGTGCAGATCCATGATTTGTTTGAGAGGAAGAGTAGGGAGATGACAGCTCATTTAGCAAAGGTCCCCATGGGTTGTGAATCATGACTCCAAAGCCTGCTGTCCTTCACTTCTGACCCCTTAAGAAGATTTCGTCTTAGGTTTCAGCACACATATTTGGAATGCTTCTAAGCTGTTTTTTGGGTATCTTGTAGGCAGGCAGGACTGTCCGGTGATCCAGTGTATGCACATCCTATGTACGAAACCACCACCACCTAGAGATCAGTTATATAGCACAATCCAAGTCACCAAAGAGCCCAGGACTCTCTGTCGACAGGAAATAGATTAGGTGAAGCAAACAAGGAGATGAAGTGGGACAGGCAGCCAAGGACATCAGCACATAATTCCATAGGTGTCCGATGATGAAGTTAGCACTTTAAAGAAGGCAAGTTTAAGAAATATGGTTATGTCAGCAAATCAAAGCCCTTTTGCACCTATCAAATTTATTGTTATATTTGTCTATTAAATTTAATCTCTCATCAAAATTCCTTCTATGAATATGGAAATGAAGAGGAAGATGACCAAGAAGGGGACAAACATGAAGAGAGAAAAAGGAAGGAAGGGAGGGTAAAGAGAGAAGGACTGGAGGAAGGAAGGAAGGAAGGAAGGAAGGAAGGAAGGAAGGAAGGAAGGAAGGAAGGAAGGAAGGAAGGAAGCGAGGGAGGGAATGAGGAAGGGAGGGAGGGAGGAAGGAAGGAAGGGAGAAAGGGAAGAAGGGAGGAAGGAAGAGGGAGGGAGGTTAGGAAGGGAGCAAGGGAGGAAGGGAGGAAGGAAGAAAGGAAGAGAGGGAGGGAGGGACAAGGAGGAAGGAAAGAAGAAGGAAGGAAGAGGGAGGGAGGTTAGGAAGGGAAAGAAGCAGGCAAGCTAAAGGTAAATTGGGATAATAGTTCTGGAAGACCCAGTTCAGGCATGTTATTTGCACCTTAGCTAATTGATTTTAGATAATAAAAAATGCATACATTAATATATGTAGTCGTGTTCCCTGCAGCATTATTAATGGTGACTAATAACACTCCAGAGCCAGCTAACAACTTCCTAACTCATCCCTGTCTTACGAACCTGATGGCCCTCCCTCCTCCCTATTGGTCATGTACACTGTCACTCACTTCACCTGTTTAGATCATTCCCAAACTCAGGTGGCGATTCCTCAGATACTCAGCCATCACTTTACACAGCTGTTATTTTTCATCCTGAAGGTCTCCACTTCATCTCACTTGCCATTACCAACAGCATGCCACACACTAACTACACAGTTTCTGCCTTCTGTACTATGAAATTATGGTTTGCTTGGGGTGTGTGTTGCCCAGTTCCTTCTCACAGCTAAAGTCTGCATACCAGTCAGGAGCACTTTCAATGCCTGCCTATCTAGTTCCCAAATCCTCAACTGCCCCAAGGAAAGGCTCAGGAAATGTTTGATGAAATAGAAAATCTAAAAAACAAAACTATTAAACATGATATTGCCTTTGTACATCCTACCTAATCATGAACAAGCACCAAACAGTATTATAAGGCGTTATTGAAGACCAAAGAAATTCTAACTGGGAGAATCCTGTTACAAACCAGTATCATTTATAATAGTGTCCAAATTTAAATTTAAAAGCAATTCCTTTGTATACTTTTTTCATGTCTTCTATATTGAATACTTATTTTTATAAAATCGAATGTAAAGTTTCAAAATGCCTCAAGCTCTATAATCTATTTCCCCCATTTCTCAAGATCATGAAGGGCTCTAGATTCTTATTAGAGTACCTTCTTGGTTAAACTGTGGAAATATTTGTACTGAAAATCTTGATCTTTGTATTTGTCATTTATTGCTACATAACAACCAATCTCAACCTTTGTATTGGAAAACAATAAAAATTATTTTATTATTTTTCCCACTTACTGGGCTCTTGTAAGTAGTTCTTGTCTGTCATCTCTGAGTTGTTAATCAGATGGTAGAAAAGGCTGGCGTTATCCCCATGGATCCCTCACTCACAGCAGTTGCACATGGCTCTGGCTTCCTTACCTCATGGCACTGGAGTCCAAGAGCAAGCATCTCAGTGGAACTGGAAGACATTCCCATTCCCTTCTGACCCAGCACTGGAATGGGTATCATCGCTCTTTGAATAGCTGTGCACTCATGTATCAAGGGGAGGGAACAATGGCGGCTTGCTCAGTGTGGGGATTATCAGAGTCCACTTGTGTCTTCTAAAGAAAGGTGTATATAATGTAGTTGTTGGATACGTTTTGACAAAAATTTAAATATCAGTAAGATAGGTGCACAGAGGGAAAGGGGAATTGGGGCCAATGAACTCATTGGAAGAGTAGGTTGCCAGACAAAATCCTGTCAGAAACAGCTGGGCTTGGGAAAGAACTAGAGAACTTCACCAAGATTTCCAAGTCATTCATTCTCTGCTACTGAAGCAGCCCTGCCCTTGCCCTCAAAATGTCCTTCAATTGTTAGTAATTTCATTCAGGAATTACTTAGCTCCTGGCAATCACTAGGTGTGCTCCAATTCTCCCATAACTATGGAGGGGGAGCATAATTTAAAGTTCCCAACCCCTTCTTGCCAATCATTCGTGAACTCTCTGACTTGGTAAAGTCCGAGTTCTCAGAATTGCTCTAGCCCCATAGTGGGTAAAGAAGGACTTGGCCCTTCCCAACCTATCTTCTGCTCTGTTTCCTAAGATTTCTCTCTTGTTAAGCTGAACGTAGGAGCAAGACTTTACAAAGTGAACAAACTAGAATGGGCTCAGAATGCTGCACAACCCAGAAATGGAAGGTTGAAAAGCCAAAGACAACCAGGGTTCAAGGCTGCCTAGCAGAGCATTTTTCAGCTGACCTCTGTAGTCCTGCTGACAGCTTCCAGCTTAGGCTCTGAGAACTGCAGATTGAGCCTTCGTCCGCACTTAGGCTTGTGCTGTGCTGCAAGGTAATAGCACATCTTGATTTTTCTCTCCACAGCTCAATGTTGTCAACTCCTGCACCAGTTTCTTTGGGTCTTTGAGTCCTTTCTGTAACAGTCTGGGCTTTGCTTGGTGAACTGTGCCTTCCTCCATCCACAAAGGCAGTATATAACATACAGTTTTCTTTGCTGCTGGACTGTCCCGCTCAATTGATCATTGACCTTTGTCTCTGATAGGGATACATACCAGAAAATGGTACAGTGTGGTTCTGAGAGACAGACATTTATCAGACTGTGATTGCTCCAAACCACATAGGAGGTACAAAAAAAAAAGAAAGAAAGAAAGAAAGAAAGAAAGAAAGAAAGAAAG
>CABHPR010146943.1:24800-38617 GCA_902168415.1 Peromyscus melanophrys
AGGAAGGAAGGAAGGAAGGAAGAAAGAAAGAAAGAAAAGAAAAAGAAAAAGAAAAAGAAAAAAAATTCTGCAGGGAACCATGATCACACTTAACAGCAACTTTGAAATCTTCAAAAGGATGATGGGATCCCACAATGATGATTCCACATGGACTATGATAAAGCCATTAAGCTCATTAATACCATCAAAAGATCAGTTTTGGACTAGAAACTGCTTAGACAATTTTGAGATGGCTAGCTGAGATGGTCCAGTCTCATAGACTATTCAAGGGAGGACTTGAGATAAACCCTGCACTTTCACATTATGCAGAGACTGGACAAAAAATGATATAGCTACCTCTCCCAGAACTTGACTGTTGACCCAAAATTTTTCTTTTGAGGATCCCCTAAAGATGCCTTCACCCACAAACAGCAGGAAGCAATTTAAAGAACACGATGCCCATATTCCCAAGAGGTGGGGTGGGTGTTTTGGTCTTTCAATAGGTTTTGCGTTTGGGATAATTGTCATTGTTTAGGATGGTTGGTTACAAGTTGTTATTGTTAATGGTCAGGAAAGAAGCTAAACAAAGGAGATTAAAGGTTCTTGTTTGAAAAACAGAAAAGAAAAGAAAAAGAAAAAAGAGGATATAGGTAAGAGGTAGATTATTGAATCTACCCTGAAAAAATATAGAAATAATAGAATAAAAGGGTAGATTATTGAATCTACTCTGAAAAGAAAAAAGGGAAAAATATAGAAATAATAAGATAAAAAGTAGATTTTTTATTTATTTATTATTTTTATTTATTTATATGTATACTGTGTTCTGCCTGCATGTGTCCCTGCATGCAGGGCATCATTACAGATGGTTGTGAGCTACCATGTGGTTTCTGGGAATTGAAATCAGGACCTCTGGAAGAGCAGTCAGTGCTCTTAACCTCTGAGCCATCTCTCCAGCCCAAAGGTAGATTTTTTTAAAGGGAAGATATAGAAATGATAAAAGGTAGACTTTTGAATCTACTCAAAAAAGAAAAAAGAAAGAATATGGATACGATAAGATAAAAGGTAGATTATTAAATCAACTTTTAAAAAGGAACTTTACTTGTTTTGAATAGGATAAGTAATGAAATTTTTTGTCTAAATTTGTCAAATGTTAATGAACTAGACATTGTTAATGTAATTCTTGACACTGTATATATTGTATATACTTATTGTACATACTTTTTCTTATATTAGTTTAACTTTTCTAATTTAATCAAAAAAGGGGAGAAGTTTACTTGTAAACTTATCTGGAGGTCAGAGAACAAAGAACAGTCACTATATTAAACATAGAGGTTAGGCAGTGGTAGCACATGCCTTTAATCCTAGTATTCCAGAGGCAGAGACCCATCAGGATCTCTGTAAGTTCAAGGCCACACTGGAAACAGCCAGGCATGGTGACACCTACCTTTAATCCCAGGAAGTGATGGCAGGAAGCAGAAAGGTACTTAAGGCGTGAAAACCAATAAGTAGAGGCTTTTTAAGCTTTTAGGCTTTTAAGCTTTTAGCAGCAGTTCAGCTGAGATCCATTCGGATGAGGACTCAGAGGCTTCCAGTTTGAGGAAACGGGATCGGCTGAGAAGTTGGCGAGGTGAGGTTAGCTGAGGCTTGTCCTGCTTCTCTGACTTTTCAGAATTCACCCCAATACCTGGCTCCCCTGAGTTTTTTATTAATAAGACCTTTTAAGATTTGTGTTACAGTACAGTATACGCTATCTCAAGAAAGGGGGCTATTTAGAATCTCAGAAAATTCCCATGTGTTCCTGCAAAGTCTCTAATCACCCTCTGCTCACCTCTCTCCACACAAAGCTATACCTTGAACTTGTGTACGTTTGGGTCGCTGTGATCCATCTGCCTCCAACCTAACTGACTTAACGCTTCTATCTTATTCTACCTTCCGCAAAACGTAGATTCCTTAAAAGGAATCTTAGTACATGTATTTTATTGGAGAGTAGATCCCAGGAAATACTGATAAGGATGAGTAGAAGTGAGATGGGGAAGGGAAGGCAATGAAAGCTAGGTGTCGTCAAGGCAGCTGCAGCTGTGGGCAACTGGAATTTAATCTGACTTGTGGGCCACAGTTCTCTAGGCTACCAGAGAAAATACTGAAGCTTTGAGAAACCCAAACAAAATGCTCGGAAGTGCTGGGCTCCCTGAAGCTGAAGGCAGCACCTGAAACACTACTTTCGAATTTCTTAGTTAGAATTCAAAAGCAGAAATCTAGTTGGCTCAGCTTGGCTCACAAAGGCTGGCTGATGGAATTAGCATTAACTAGTGGGTCAAGGTCATCTAATATTAATATGTCTGTCCACCTGGCTGTACCCTGTCAGGTGCAGATTTAGAGTGCTTGCAAAGAAGGTGTTAGGGCCTTGGAAAAACTTGCAAATGTTTTTAAGAAACAGCTTCCCCTGCTCCAATGACCAGCCTGTGTACTTTACCTTTTGGTTGTGGGGTTACCACGGTGAACATCCATTTCCTGCCTTTGCAAACAAGGCAATATTCTCATGAGATGATTGGCCGATGCTCTGCCATTTGCAGCCTGTGTAATTACCCACATGCATGGCTCTGTACTATTTTGCAAAGTTCTCATAGCACAATTCCCTGGGGCAGGACTTCTCTCCTATTTGCTGCAAAGATCACCATAAAAGAAAACAGTACCTCCACTTAAAGAATCATCTACAAGAAAATCATAACAGTTTGACATCTGGCTTTGGGACAAACTGGAGTGCACTCTTGTACAATGTGCAGATGGGCTGTTCCCTGGCCCAATGATAATTTCACCCATTTCCAATGTTTTATCCATTTAGTGAAAGAAATATTGGAACCCCCACTAGCACAGAAGCTCAGACAGTGCAGAGTCCCCACAATGTCAGTTATGCATCCAAATACACCAAGTCCAGCTGTCAGCAGAGTAGGGACGTTATTGCCTGTTGTACAGCCCCTTGTTTGCAAATAGATGCTGAATTGACAAATTCCGAAGTTTGAGCTGAACAGAGAAATTCCCCAATGGATGCTTCCAATAGTAACAAGAAGAATTTCCTCCTTGATCCAGGCCTCTATGCTAACATTGGCTGTTATCTGAGTAATATTAAACTTTTCCTGGGTAATGACGTATATTGGGCTTCATTTAATCAGTTCTAATACACTTAAATTATTTCAAAATTTCCTAGGACAGTGCTTCAGTTCCTAAGTCAAAGAAAGAATGCAATTATGTAACTGAGGGGACTCAGTTTATAAAGTTAGGTAGATTTAAAAGTAGACATGTCAGCACACCTGTCTAATAGGAAAGGGCATCTGATCTCTTCTGTCCAGAGTTTCTGCTGAGACACAACCAATCCACTACATTAGGAGATCTAATGAATTTAGATCTAGAGTTGTCCGAGTGCCACTGGAGATTCAGGAAGACTAGTTATTAAGTACCGGTGAAAGAAAATACTTCATTTCCACATGATGGAAGGAGCAAAGAAACTCACAAAAATTGTCTTCTAATGCTCACACAAGCACTATGACACACACACACACACACACACACACACACACACACACACACACACACTAAAACTTAGAAAAAAGAAATTATGCAAGAACCCAACAGTTTCATGTATTTTTGATATGTGAGTTAACGTAACCAATTTTTATGATGTTCATTTATAAAATAAGAAACCAAAAACACTTATGTTCAATGTACTATAAGAAATCTATATCACAAACTAAGCACAAAATTTAGATTGAGCTTCTCTACTAACAAACAATATGCTTTTAGGATAGATCCTACATTCTCTTACAATTATTATCTGAGTCTAAGACAGAAATTGAGCTTGAGAAAGGCTGTGTAAATAACTTCTATTTGTTATGTTTATTTCCCATTTCAGGAGCCTGTTGACTCAATCACTCTCGGGTGTGCCTCCCTTCGTATGTTTTCTTTCTCTGAAAGGTGGCCACACTGTCCTACGTGGCACTTTGTGTTCTGTTAGCTAACATTTGGAGGGCCCACTTTGAGCTAGTCTAATGTGTTCTCATAAAGTTCATATTTTCATGGAGAGAAGTAGATCACACATAAACATACAAGCAGCCTAATGTCGGATAAGTGTGATGAAAAAGGTATATGTAAGAAAATAATGTGTGGCAGAAGGAAGTAGAGTTGATGGGTAATCAGAAGAACCACTGGTCAAGACTAGTCACCTCATACTGTAGTAACCCCACATTTAAAAAGCTGAAGCCTGTACACATTTACTGCTCATTTAGGCAGTCTCCTGCAAGCTAACAGAGTCTGCCTTGACCTGTCCACTATGTATGACTTGGCCCTATTTCCCAGTATCAACACACACTTCCGGTGTTCCGGTATCAACACACACACACTTCCAGTGTCCCTGCTGCAGAAGAAATCACATACATACCATCGACTCACACTGGATAGAATAGTCTTTCCACTCACTTTCGTGTCCCTTGACACACACAGCCTGCTTGTTGTCACCCTCCCACGGATCCAGAAGGAAGGAAATTGGAAACACTGACCTGTGGCACCTATTGCCTTCAGTCATCCGAACACCAGCATGATGAGGAAGAATTGTTAGTGAAGACCCTGAAGGAAAAGGAACAGGGAAGTTGAAAGCCCCCAGGGTGTGGCTGTGCCTTGTAGAACTGAGGTAGCAGAGGCTAAGGAGCCTACAGGAAAATCAGAGGGAACAGATATTTGAGGGAGGCAGAAGGCCACCCACAACATCTGGCATCTTCCCTGAGCAGATTAAGGAGATAGATTTCATGTTATGTATAGTGGAGAGAGAGCCCTTAGAAAATCTGAAGCAGAGAACTGACTGAATGGCTGGCTGGCTGGCTGGGCGTGCGTGCGTGCGTGCGTGCGTGCGTCCTGTGATCAAACTCATAGGATTCCTTCTGCCTCAGCCTCCCAAGTCCTGGGACTGCAGGCATGCACCACCACGCCTGACTGAGTTGTATTTTTAAATCGCACATACTTGCCTATACATCTCCCTTTAACCTGTCAAGTCCCAGCTCAAAGAAGGCTTCTTCACTTTGAAGTCTCCTCTCACTCTCTCAGCTAGGCTTAAGCAATCCACTCTCCACATTCTCTCTTTTCTTGGCAGCAGCTCTCCATTTAATCAATCACCTTGTAGTATAATGATAGGTTTGCCTGCCTTGTCTTCATTCAAGCATAAAATCCCTGGGGCATGGATCGTATCTTTTTGTTCCTTGGATCCCGGGGATACCTACAGCGCTAGACTTTCTACGTTCTTCGAGTGAATAAAGGCTGAACTTGGTTGTGCACCTCAGGAGCACCCAGGGTGTGGAGTTAAAGAGCAGCTCTAAAATCACAGAGTGGGTACACTGGCTTCCAGCAAAACTGGGTTGTTGTTCCAATCCAGAAGAGAGATGGTTGCAAATGTGTGGGAGTGGGGGAGGGGCAGCATCCCTTCTGTGTGGTCTCCCTGGATTCCTACTCAATGGAAGGCCACATCATGGAGACATGGAGACCTACAGGCTGTAATGGCCTGTGAAAACTATTTATTTGACCCATCACACACATTCCTTTGGATAAAAACTTGAGAGAATTGTTCAGTGAGTTTCAAAGCCACAGAAATATGGCTGCGTTGAAACTTTACTGGAAAGAGTCCAAACAGCTAAGCATTTAGGGCCCTGTTTTCTCTTTCTTAGCTGAACTCAAAGTGATAGCACCATGCTCTCCTTCTGGTCCTTGGAATGAAACATTCGGAAGAGGGAGGCAGGGCATCCTCTGGGCAGGGCCATACTTCGGAATTCCTCTCATTTCATGTTCTGACAGATCATCACCTGCTTGCTGCCACTCAGGGCTCCTGTCTATTCACTGAGCATTTTGCTAGAGGCAGGATCCTGACTCACTCTTCGGGGCTTTTTATTGTTCCCAACCCTGGTGTTTGCTCAGTATCTTGCCCTGTGGTGAAGCAACTCTCTCATCCTAAAAATAGAAAAGGGGGAGGAGATTTACAAAAAAAAAAAAAAAGCCAAGTTTTCCTTCCTCTTCACAGCCCAGGAGAAGTGGGCACATGTACTAAAGTTAATTGTTTCCATGCTCAAATTAGAGTCAAGAATCGTGCCTCCACGTGTCTGGTAGAATCTCTCTCAGGCAGTTGACAAGTTGTACTTACCTTGTTCGAAAATGCCTTATAAACAGAATCATATTCTTGTGTTAACAGCATTATAAACCTGATCATAACCATCCTCCTCATTACCTCTCACAGAGTGTTATAGAATAAAACAGAGACATGAAAATGTCTGTGAAGACGTTTTCCACTCCTCTCCTTTTTTCTTGAGTGGGGGTGGACTCCACTACTGCCTCCAGCTAGTTATACTCAGCCTTTAGTGCCGCGTTATCCTGTCAAAGGAAGGTTCAAAAGAAGTCATGTTTTCCATCCAAAGATCTTAATCATAAAACCTTGCATTCAGCTATAAGGATTCAAGTGGAATTCTAAACGTAATGTCTCCACATCCCCAGAAAGCTTTTTAGTGCTCAATTATCATCTACACAGCCTAGATACTAACTGTTGGAACGTGCACAAAACTGGAGGCGATGTCACCGTGAAAACATCTTTCTTCAAGTGGTTAGGAAAGTCCCTGAATCCAAACATAAATGAGTATCAAATTCAGCCTCAGCAGTGGAATTACAGGGACAGAGGGCTGAGCTTGCTACTGTTTTGTTTTTGTTTTTGTTTTTGTTTTTAACTGAATTTTAAAGCAACTGTGCTCCCCCAGCCACATGAGATGCAAAGAGGCTTTCTGGGGTAATATACTAACTCCTCATGATGAATTGTCAAGACAAGGCTTCTGCACATCATGAGTAGCAGAGAAGTGTCCCCCTCCATGGGAATATCACAGGATTCTGTACCCTGCATCATAGATGTAGCTGTACCAAGCTGCCTCCCTTCGGTATCTGTTCTGATGATGTCTTATTTCCTGCTCCAAACTCCTGCTTGCAAGCAGGGCTGCAGGAAGGTGGCAGTACTCTCTAGAACCAAGCCTTAGCAGTCTACCAGCTTATTCTGTTTACTTTAACTTCCCATGGGGAGATGAGACTGGAGCTCAGCTTTGACACAAGATACTTAGGTTGGTGGTGTTGCTCTAGGCATTATCAGAATTTCAGAGTTTTTTTTTTTTTTTTCACATAGCTGGGGTTCAGTTAGCCTAGCACTTAAAAAGTGGGTGTCGCTAGAAGGCAAACAGACATTGTTGCTGTAGATGGATGCTCTTTTTCACTTCATTTCATTTTATTTGAAGATTTATTTAGTTTAGTATGTGTGTGTGTGTGTGTGTGTGTGTGTGTGTTTCTCGAGCATGCCTGAGTAGATGTATGTGCACTACACATGTGCAGGTGCCCATGAAGGCCACCAGAGGGTGTTGGAGCCTCTGGAACTACAGCTACACATGGTGGTAAACTACCCAGTACAGATGCTGGGAACTGAACCCAGGTCCCTTGCAAGTGCAGCAAGTGTTCTTAACCACTGAGCCATCTCACTAGCTCTGTCTCTTTTCTTTTAATTCTCTTTTAATTTGTCTACTCCCTATAGAATTCATAATACTCACAGTATGACAAGGATTTCAAAATCAATTTAAACAATGTGTGAAATGACTACATCAATTAATAGCCATGCACATGCATATAGATCAAGCATGTGTATAATGTGCTACTGAAATAATCCATGAGACAAAAAAAGGCAACTATGTAACACTGTACTAACTATGAACATTCTAAGTTCAAAACCAAGAATGACTTTAAGAAATAAACCAGAATATATTTTCAGGAATAACCAAATACCAGTGCTACAAAAAGTTACCATTTATTATAGTAACATTTTTTAATGTTATGCATTATTTATCAGTACATTTATTACTAGGCACATTAAGAATTGCATGATTTTATAACAAGTAATCCCTGTTCCCTTTGATTTGTGTTTAGGCCATAGTAGATTATATTATTGTTTACTAGATACTTCTTTTTCCCCATCCATAAGGAAGAAGGGGCAGCCTGTTTTAACCAACAGGGTGTTAATGAACAGGAGACAGGAAGTACTTGAACTGTGTTCAAGGCATGGCAATTGCCATCTGACATTCCTGACAGTCACAAGAAGAGGAATAGCATGACCCAAGCAGCCACTTGTCCAGAGAAACCAAGAGATACATGGCGCAGGTAGGACTCACCCAGCAGGCTATCCAACCCAGATGAACTTAGCCTACATGAACCCTTGAGCCCTGCTAACTTACAAACACATAAGAAAGAAATGATCACTTTTAGCAGCCGTCAGGTTCTTAGCATTCAGCACTATTGTGACAGCCTGTAATACACAGACTTTCTGAAGATGGTACATCAATCAAAGTGCATTGGATAGCAAATAACAGAAGCCTACCTTGCGCCAGCCCATGCAAGGAACGAACCAATTAACTGCACCTGTGGCTCTAGGCAATGCTGGCTTCCATCCTCATTTAAAGTGAGTCAGCTGATGTAATGGAGGCTACAGCCTCCATCGTCTCCGTCTCCCAGTTCTACTTTACTGTGGCTGCTGTATTTCCAGATGAGTTACCTCTGCGTATTGGCAAAGACACATTCAGGAGTTCAGACGGTGTGTACTAGTAGTGTCCAATTCAAAAGAACAACTCTTTCCTATAATCTCTAGCAAAATGTCTGGGATGGGACTCTTTCTTATTAGATGGTATATGTCGTCAAATCCCAAGTTAGTTGTTCTTCTGCAAATAGTGTGCTCTAATTAGGTGTAGACCATGTGACCATGGCTAGAGCTGGTGGAGGTGGGAAGAGAATGAATCAGCTTATCCAAACCTCAGGGACTGGAAGTGAGAAAGGAAAAGGGTCTCCAGTGGAAAACAGAGACATACTATCCAAATGGGACCGCAGAAGAGGACCACAAAAGAGCCTAACCGACAGAGCCACATGATGCTGGAGGGTTTGCTGGCAATGGAATGCCGTCTGCTGGACAACTTTGTGGGAGAAGTGCCTCAGTGCCCCCATGAGCTTCCCAGGGCAAGTGAAGCCCTCCTCCTTGCAGGCTTTGTGCTTGGCTGCCCTAACCACCCCACCTCGCTCCCTTCATTGTCCTTGTGTTTTCCAAGTCTCCTGGCCTATTGGAGCTCGGGTTGTTTGGTCAGAACACAGGCTTTGAGTTCTCCCCACACCAACTGGAGGGAAATAAGCAAACCCAGACACTAAAAAAGCTACAAACCAAACTCTGCCACTTTCGCATGAACTAAAATGGATAGCCAGATCTTGGATTTGAAGATTATTCAGCATGTCTGAGATGTTCTAGCCAAACACATACACACACACACACACACACACACACACACACACACACACACACACCAGAAAAACCTCCAACCAAGCATGTTTTCCAGTACCCAACCTAAGTAGCTTTTATAACTTTTCAATGGTGACTCTACCAGCGCTTGATCACTCTGGACTTGAAAAACAGGCACAAGAGCCTTGGAATTGGGACTTGCCAATGCAACCTGGCCAGTTCCGAGTCAGAACAGGCATTGAGAGGTGAGAAGTGTGAATAATCCCACAAGCTCCATCCATTTTGCAGAACCGGAAGATGGAAGATACTATCAAAACAAAACTAGCTTCTTATGACAAGGTTTCCTCCTTTCAGCTGTGCTGTGATGAGAATATAAAGAAATACCTTACTTGTCAATCACATGGTTACGCTATTTAAACCGTTAACGACCTAACAACTACCAAAAGGCCAGGTACAGATCTGCATCTTTTATACATTTAGTCCAGTGCTCACACACTCGTTATATGGTTAATAGAGTCACTATCCTGACTTTGAGAAACACAGTGACTTCACAGGCACACTGGCTGATCTGGCCTGAGCAACAGGTGGATAATAACTATTACTCAGGATGATTTTATTTTTAGCTAAAAAAAAAATTAAAAAAAAAAAGACTACCACAAACCAATTACCAAATTACCAAATAAAGAAAGCAGAAATCTTTTTTTTTTTTTTTGGTATTAGTGTGTGTAGGTTAATGGATGTGTTCACATGTGGAGGCCAGAAATGAACAATGGGTATTTTCCTTAATAATCCTACTCCCTAATTTTTGAGACAAGCTCTTACATGGGATGTGGAACTTATTTATTTAGCTAGGCTGGCTGACCAGGGAGAGCTCTGGGCAAACAACCTAGACGACTCCACTTTGGTTCTTAACAAAGTCCAGGTCGGGGTGAAAGCTGAAAATTTAGCTTGAGCAAAGGTTACCATGCTACACCCCTAGCTGATGTTTTTAACTATAGAGTGACAACAGAAGAATTTGTGCGTGTATTTGGGAAGGCAACTTTAGTCAACTGCTCTACAAGTCTGTCTGTAAGGTGGCCTTGGGAGAGATAGACTTCTTCTGGACTGGCGCAAAACTAGCCATTTGGGCTAACATAATAAAAGGGTTATAAGGGTTGGCCCCAGAAAAACATGTACAAAAGAAGGAAGAACATTTTTTGCTATGAACTTCCAGGGAGATGCTCTGTTTCCTTGCCTGTCTAGGTGCCCCCATCTGAAGTGAGCTTTCTTTTCACTCTGTGTGTATTTCACAAGGACCATTTAGGCATTTAGCTCTGGACACAGGACCTAAAGAAGGAAGTAGGAGCTCAGTTAGGCCCCCAAAACTCCACCATCCCTTCACTCATCTTCTTCCATACCTCTTCTCATCTCCAAAATTAATGACCACAAGTTTGTCACTAGAAGAATCATTTAGCATATACACAATGGTCTCCTTTGATAATTGTGTGTTAGAATAATAATTTTAAACAAAACACACAGGATTATTAAAGATACCAAACACAATGAAATCTTATGACAATATTTTAGGTGTGTTACAGTAGTGTGTTACATGTTGATGCTTTAAATGGAAAGATCTAGCAGTAGATCTAGTATTTGCCTAATTTCCAAATGGCAATAAGCATAAAGGATCTTTTGAGTCTACAATTTTCAAAATCAACAACTTTGCTCTAACATATGAATGTTAGTATGCCTCTGAGTTGTTCATCATGTTTGCAATTAACAGAAACACTACATTTTAGCTAAAGCTTACAGAATAATAAACAATGGGGTTTTTTTCCGCCTGAGTTCGTGGACCGACCTGGCTTCTATCCATGGACCCTTTGGGAAACCACAAAATAGCAAACCTTTTTCTCTATGCAAACATGCCTGTTTTAGATCTTCCTTGGCTTTTTCATCACATGAGTTCAGTAGGCTCTGCTCCTGGACGTGCACAGCATTTTTCACTGAGTGAGGAGCTTAAGCTACATCCCCCAGTAAAACTTTTTCAAAGCTTGTGAACAGGCTAGAAACACCATGCCAGTTCTTTTGCATTGATATGACAAAACACCAGAAATAGTCAACATGAATGAGGAGAAATTTGTTTTACTTACATATTAGGGGTTAGTTCCTGATCACTTGGCCCCATGATCCTGGGCAGAGCATCATGGTGACAGGAACATTTGGCGTGGCAGAAGAGATCACCTTATGGTTGACAGGAAGCAGAGAGTGAGACAGGAAAGGAAGTATTACCTAGAAAGACCCGCCCCCCAGTGCCCTTTTTTCTCCAGCTGGCTCCTACCACCTGAAGTTTCCTCAGGCCCAGATTACACCACCAGCTGGAAGGCACGTGTCCAGCTTCCGAACCTGGAGAGGACAATTACATTCAGCCCTGAACAATCAGGAAGCTGGCAATGACCAAGATACTTGGCAGTCTTCTCTACCTATGAAACTTGGTGCTTTGGTAATGGAATTCAGCCTCCAAAAGATTGGATAATCCATCTGTAGACATCTGTGTTAAAATAGGCTTAACCAATGCCTCACCTACAAAAGGTGGGGTTTCAGTGAAACCTTTGCAAAACCAGGAAAAACAAAAAGAAAATTTGGAAGGGGCAAAGTGCACAAAGATGGCAAAGAAGGGAGGAAGAGGGAGATTTTTTTTTTAAAGATGAGTAAACAAGATTTTACAGTTTTAAAAGTGGATCCAGGAGGGAGTATTAGAAATAGAGAGAATTGCTGCCACTGGGATTATTTCAACTTTCTGTAAAAGTGCTCTGAGTACCAGCATTCAGTTTTCAGAAATGACAGGGTTGCACATCTATCTCCTTAATACCAAGACTGCAGTGCGGAAACGCAACCATCACTCAACTCAAAATTACACGCCTTATCTCAGAGTCCATAAAATTCGGGCAGCTTCAAGTAAAGGGTCAGCTCTCCAACACAGTGTTTTCCAAAACGACTATCTTAAACATATATATAGCTATGCAAATTCCACGTTTCCTTTCCTGCTATTTTCAGGTTGTTTTTCAAATTAAACATTAGGCTGTGTAGGGCACAGAGGATGCTAGATTAAAGGGCCTGCTGCATTCCACAAGGTTTGGGTTTTCCGCATTTGCCTAGAAATAGATTCTTCTCTGGGTGGGCCAGGTAAAATGCAGCAAGTTATTGTTACCTCACTTCCTTGGCTTGTTGGGTGGAGACACCAGATGAAAGAGAAAAGACGCAAAGGAGCCTCTGGGGAAGGAGAAGGAGATGCTGAATTCAACCCGGAGGTCAGACAGAGCTAACAGCAGCCTTTTCCAATCAGCATATAGAGAAGAGATAAAGCATTCAAAACAAGGTGGCTTACAACAGAGTTTGCCTGTCACTTGAAACATCAGTGATGGTCTCCTGGAGATGCCACTAAGCAAGAGCAAAGCCCCCATGCAGTTTACTCACCATTGGCTGTCCAATGCAAATGGGCTTCTGGTTGCATTTAATTCACTGACAGTGAACCTTGGCTGGGAGCTGAAGAAGATGCTCAGCTTGAGTTTTAATAGCATGCCTCAAACAAATGGGCCATCACATGTCTCAGGGCACCATCTACAGATAGTTTATTAAATTATTCAATTTGGCACAGCTAAGAAGGAATGCAGCAGCAGCAGAGTCCTTCTTCTTGGGAGAACTAAGCTGGATATCAGGATGAGAGTACCATACTAAGAGCAAGGTGATGGAAGAAGCCATGACAAGTTCAAATAGGAACTTGAGGCCTTAGGCCAACATCAGACTCTCTTTCTCTCACATCAGAGCAATCCAGTTCCCCCTGAGATGGGAAAGATGTTGACATACATCACAGACTAGCTGGACTAGCTGGAAAGAGACAAGGACTTTGTGCCTCTGGAGAAAAGTAGTGCTTCCAAACAGCTATGCTCTCTATGTCTTATTATAATTTGTGCCGTGATAAAGCCATGAACCACTCATCATGACAACTATGTCCTTTCAACAGCTATTACAACTGCTAGTTTCACTTCATGCCGTATAGTAATAAACACCATTGCTATCAGGGAATGAGTCTTGTGGAATCACAGCTCTCTCTCCATGCTGATTTCTACAGGCAACATCAAATTCTCCACAAAGCCCAAAATTTACTCTGTTCTGTCAGCAGCAGCCCTGAGAATGTCCCCATTGGCTTCTGCAGTACTGAAGCCTCATTCTTTCCACGGTGAGACACAGATGATCAAAATCCAGCAAAGACCCTGTGTCAGGCTGCTCTCCATTCTGTGACAACATACTCAAGAAAACCAGTGTGCAGGAAAAAGGATCCATCTGGGCTCAGAGTTTTGGAGACATCAGTTTGTGGTCAGCTGACTCCATTGCCTTGGACATTGGGCAAAGGAGAAGAATTGTGATGGGAGTATATGGTAAAGGATGCTGCTCCCCTCAGAGCAACTGAGATAGATAGATAGATAGATAGATAGATAGATAGATAGATAGATAGATAGATAGATAGATA